>JANHGN010010705.1:42374-61884 GCA_024605025.1 Megaceryle maxima
AAGGTAAAAGATTTATGGATACCTGGAATTGAAGGACATCTGTCTTATGAGGATATCTCATTAATAGCTATTCAATATAAACAAGCCAAAAATTCCAGAAGACAGAAGAAAAATAATAAATAAAATACCTAGATACGGAAACTTTAACAAATGGGAGATAACAGACACAATACCAAAGGGCAGAGCTCACACATCACGAAATGGACCACTGGAGCATAGCCTCAGAAAGCTTAAAACTGATAACAGGGAGGAAATAAGACCATCAAAACTCTCATAGGAAAGATAAAAATTATGGGATATTCAAAGGGAATTATGGAAATATGAAACTTTTTATGAGAGGCTAAGGGAGAGCCTATCAATTTGAATAGGAAAATCTATTGAAAGTGGGTGTGGGAAAATGCAAAGGAAGGGATAAAAGAGGCCAGACCCACGTAAGCAGGCTCTTGGTCCATATATACTTCTGTTTGTGGTGGGCTGGCTCTGAATGCTAGGTGCCCACCAAAGCCACTTTATCACTCACCTTCCTCAGCTGGACAGGAAGAGAAAAAAATATAATAAAAAGCTTGTGGGTTGAGATAAGGACAGGGAAAGCTCACTCATCAGATATCATCATGAGTAAAATAGACTCAACTCAGACAATTTAAATTATTTTATTGCCAATCAAATCAGCATAAGGTAACGAGAAATAAAACCAAATCTTAAAATACCTTTCCCCTCACCCCTCCTTCTTCCTAGGCTCAACTTCACTTCCAATTTCTCTACCTCTTCCCCCCCAAAGCAGCACAGGGTGATGGGGAATGGAGGTTGCAGTCATTTTATTGTGTTGCCTTTAGCACTCCTTCCTCTTCACACTCTTCTCTTGCTTTACAGGGGGGTCCCTCCCATGTGAGACAGTCCTTCATGCACTTCTCCAATATGCATCCTTTCCATGGGGTGTAGTCCTTCAGGAACATACTGCTCCAGCACAGGTCCCTGACAGGGTCAAAAGTCCGGCCAGCAAACCTGCTCCCATGTGTGCTCCCCTCTCCACAGGACCACAGGTCCTGCCAGGAGACTGCTCCAGCTCAAGCTTCCCACAGGGTCACAGCCTCCTTTGGGCAGATCAGCTCTAAGATGGGCTCTTTCATGGGCTGCAGGTGGATAACTTCTCTAACATTAACCTCCATTGGCTAGAGAGGCACAGCCTGCCTCACCATTGACTGCAGGGGAATCTCTGCTCTGACACCTGAAGTACCTCTTCCCCCTCCTTCTTCAGTGACTTTGGTGTCTGCAGAGTTGTTTCTCCCACATGTTCTCCCTCCTCTCTCCTGGCTGCTGTTGTCCATCAGTTTTTTCCCCCTTCTTAAATATATCATCAAAGAGGTACTACAGTGATCACTGAAGAACTCAGTCACAGCTGGCAGTGGGTCCATTTTGGAGCCAGCTGTCATCAGCTCTATAGGACATGGAAGGTTCTGGCAGCTTCTAACAGAAGGCCCCTTGTAGCACCCCTCCAAATTTACCACACAAGCCCAATACAAGTGTGAACGTATGCACCTAAGTTGCTGCAATCTGTCCTGTCTTGTTAAACTGTTCCTGTCTCTTCTCTGCCTGATATTGCTCTCTATCATATTTGATTTGCTAAAGAAGCTAGATCAGGATTAGCCTGTGAGCAGAAGACTGAATCTGGCTATACCCAAGGTTGGAGCTGTGTTTAGGTGTCTATTCTGGACATGCTCACAGAGCCAGGGCTCAAGGGATGTGCAGATGTGCCTATGCCTATGGGCTGGGAAAGTGAAGGCACGTGTTTGTTTGCAAGTGAGCTATAATCCTCATCACCTAGAAAGAAGACACAGGATCCACCCTCAGTGCTGTTCACAGTGATGAAATCAGTGCTAGTGTATTCACAGCTGCCAATACAGGCTCTATTCTCTCTCTAGGTTGATCTGTACAACTGGATGCATGTTTGTGAAATATACAGGTGTTTCTGTGTTGTGTGTGTAACTGCACCTTTACAGTACATGCTTAGCCTTGCTGATGGCAGCACATACACTTGAGAGCAGGAACAAACAGACTAGAGAGGAGAAATCCCCTGGGTCTTCAAGTTCTTCAGATTTGACTTCCCTTAACAATTAGAAAACAAATGTCATCTAAATGCAATGTTCAGAGCCTTAAATGGTTTGTGAAAGATATTACATGCTCTGGCTTTTAAAGTTATACAAAAATTTACATGTGGATTTTTAAATCTAAACTCAGATTTTTTTTTTTTAATCTCTATTTGGAAATATTAATTATAGGCATATACTTAATCCAGTTAATTAAGTTAGATGTGTTCAAATTATATACTCAAAGAAGCAGACAAAATCTAGGAGACATTGGTGATTAAAAACATCATGAAAACCAGGTGAATTCCCTAAAGAATGAGAAGGACAGACACTGTACCTATTTTTAAAAAAGGGATAAGAGGGAAGACCTAGGTCCATCAGCTAAGTCTCAATACCAGAAAGATTCTGGGACAGTTTGTTAATTAGTTTGGATGCACCCTGCAGATAAGGTGATAGGGAACAGCTGACATGGATTTGTCAAGGAAAAAAAAAAAAGTCATATCAAATCAATCCAAGTTCTTTCTGTGGCAGGGTAATTGCCTAGTGGACACGGGAGAAGCTATAGATTTGATGTATCCTGACATTAGTAAGGATTTTCACACAGTCCCATTTGGCACTGTCATAAACTACAGAGGAATACTGTCTAGAAGCAATTGTCACATGGAGGGTGCACAATGGTTTGAAAAGCTGAACCCAGTCACTACCCAACAAAGACTATCAAATCTGGAGGTTTTTCCAATAAAATTAAGCAACATAATAAACAATAAAATAATACCAATTACTAAATGGGTATCAAAAGCATATACCAGTATAATTAATATTGAATAATTAACTGATAGTACAAGGAAGGGTTTCTAGGGAGTCTCTTGAATCCTTGTCCTTGGAGGCATTTCAGAGTGAGTCAGAGTATTGCATGTTGGGGATAGATTTGATGGATACATGTGATTAGACAGATGTCTGATGCTCCCTCTGCCTCTATGATCTATTCACTACTTTCTTCTTGCCTCTGTCATGGCTTTTGACATTACTTTGGCGTGGTTACTTCCTTGCTTCTTACCTCAAGCCTTACTGTGTCCTATAGAATGCTTAACATATTTCACAGTATCTAAAAGAGAGGCACTGCCCATCACAGTTTAGAAAGGTTTTGGAATAAAATCGCTGTATAAGCAGAAAGTTTTCTTATTGTGTGTCACATAAGAAGTTATTTGTGCCATAATTTTCTAGTGACAGCTAGAAGTTAAAGGGTTATCAGGCTGCCTATTGTGTGTGTGCATATATAGATGTATTAAATGAAAGATTGTATATAATTTCCTTTAATTATATCTTTGCCTATTAAAAGCCAACTGAATACATTTTGTACCACATGATCAATGGTGGTAAATCACTTGCATTTCATCACTGAAAATTCATTTTTGAGATTCAGTACTTGAGGCTATAATAGATTTCCTAATTGTAAATCTCAAAATTACATTCTGCCTAAATTACAGTGTATCTTGCAGCAGAACATGCTTTGTATCCAAATATAGGGTTTCATGTTTTGTGTGAACTGCAAAAGCATTCTGTTAAAGATGATTTTGCATAAACTTGCGTTTGTTTTACTGTATTCAGTGTGTTTATAAAATAATCTATATTTATGTAGCATCTTTCTTTCCCACTACATACACACACATGAACACACTGAAAGAACTTTGAAGTTGTGAAACCAAATATTTTAATTCAGGAAACCGTACAGTGCTGAAAATCTGTGGGTAGGGGATTTTTGTTTGTGGGTTTGGTTTTGGATTTGATTTGGGTTTTGTTTGTTTGTTTGTTTGTTTGTTTTTGTTTTGTTTTGGTTTTTGGTTTTTTTTTTTAAGCCATCTGCTAGGTGAATAGCATTGGGCAGTGTTTGATTACACAGTCTGATAATAGTCTGTGTTTATAGGCTCTGCTCTTCAGTGTGGTCTTGAAGCTGCACTTAGCTGACAGATAAATAGACTTTGGAAAACCACATGCAAACTGTAGAGAAAGATTTGTTTCCTTGTAATGAAAAGGAAAGCAAATGATGTCCATAGCTAATGGCAGACAAAATGCTCTTAAAAAAACATTCATTTCCTCCCTTCACCAACAGACACTAACTTCAAAAGAGAAAACTGCAGTGTGAGAGTGTAGAGGAATCTACTAGGAAGCTTTGAGCATTACACCTCTTAAGACACATTCCTCATGTTACGTATACTGAGATTGCTGCTTCTAAGCAGCTTCCCACACAGTGTGCAGAGACTCAGAATCATCTTTCACCTGACATTAAGTGGTGAGTTTCTCCCTGCAGTTAGGGAAGACTTTCAATATAACCTGTCAAAATAGCTATGTAGAGACTTTTAGAGGTACCCTGCTTCTTCTGGCCTACATCTGAGCTACCCTATGGTTCTGGATTTTCTTCCACAGACCAAGGTAGAAGAGGGAAGGGATGCGAGATAAAAATATCCTGGATCTTATCCCAGCATTGAGTTAAAAATAAGACATTTTTCCATAATGTCTAGTAAGCTCATAAAACAACTCTTGGTACTGTAACTCAGAATGAGTCAATATTCAAGCTTCTCATGAGTATTAAGTGATGGATCATGGCGAACTTGATGAAAGAGATGAAAATATACTTTTCAAGAAAAAAAATTCCAGTAATTTTAAAATGCTGTCATTAATCCCATTTGAACTTCTAGAGGTAGAAAGTTATTTTTAGTCAAATGAAACTGGTCCTTAAAGTGTTTGAGTATGATAAGCCTATAGTTAAGTTGAAGCTGTTTTAAAGGCAGGAGAATAAACACCACTTGCATCTTTGGACCATGAGCCATCTTAGCACAATTACTGTATTTATAAGTCTAAAATGTGTAAGCATAGCATAGGGAATCCAGGTTAGTAGAACAACCATTATAAAATCAGTACTGTGCCATGGATATTTGTCCTTCAAATAGCTTCAGTCTTCCTAGTCACCTAGAAACTTTGGACCCTTTTCTTTGAATTTTCTCTCTTGTCTTCCAAATTACCAGGATTCCTATTTGCACCCAAACAGTATGACCTTTAGTTGGCTTCTTTATCAGTTTGTGCCTTGGTTCATACTCCTCACAGAAGATTGTCTCTGCATCGGTTAGAGAGTGTTAACACCTGAGTTTCTGGTGCATGATTCAAAACCTGGCTGATCTCCTAAACCAAAACCGAAGTTTATGCAGGTGTTTCTGTCTTGTACAAAAAAGTTGAGGACTGAAAACCTACATAAGAGTAAAAATTTGAGACTTATTCCCATTTGTGTTTTCTCAGTCTGGGTTGCCAAAGAACTCATCCATATAACAAAAATAACCTTAAACCCAGAATTTTCAGTTCTAATGGATGGACATTCTCTGAAAAATTAAAAAAAACAAACCCAAAAAAACCCACCCCAAAACAAACAAACAAAAAAACCAACAAAACACACAACACTTTTGTTTAAAAATCTCTGTCTAGCTGAAGACTCACTTTGGCTGAAATACCTAGAAAGTCAGTCTCGTGGATGGTTAAATTGATCTCAATGAGGATACACTGAGGAGACCATTATAAAATTCATATCTCAGGCATCATCAATAGATTCAGGATCAGCTATACATAAAACAGAAACCACAGTTGTACTGCTGTTATTCATGTTTTACACAATTATTTCCATTCAATTTGTCACCTCAAGTTCTGATTAATTTCACCTACGTTTATGAACCTAACAGAGATACTTAAGTTGGAAGCATAAGCATACCTAATGGTTAAAGAGAGAGAAAGGCACCTCACAAGGTAATTCTGAATTAAGATGGTCTCAATCCACAATATAGATGCTTCTCTCTATCCTTTGACAAAAGCCAGTGCCTACAGCATTAATCTCCCAAATTAGGTCCTTCTGTTAATTGGGTCAATCAGGATCCATCTGGGGCATTGTCTTAAATTAGAATATGTATTGCTCCCCTCTTTCTTTATGCTTTTTTTGCAGCACCTGAACAATAAAATCTTACACTGATTAGTTTTTGCTCCATGCTACAATCTAATATAATAAGACAGGGTTAGCAAACAGCTAGTTGATACTATGCTGTGTTCCTGGCAGACTTTCTAAGCCAATTAGGGTCAATATAGATCAGTTTTGCACCTTCAGGGAATAGTTGTAGCCATACAATAAATGATTCAAAGAAGCAGCAGAGAGTATGGTAGCAGGAACTTGCCTTGTGTCTTTGTATTAATTTAAAAAAATACAGTGGAAGAAAATACATGAATGAGTTTGTGCAACTTCAGCTTCCTGGCCTGTGTGGAAATACTGGTTCTAGCCTGTAATATCCCTAGTGGCAATAGCTACCTAGAGGGTATCATCTTATCTGCTGGACAGCTGTATGTCTGCAAATGCTGTCTGTACTTAGTATATTGGCAGGGATTGTGTGGATGGAGGCCAGAACTTATGCACATAGTTGTTAAATTCCTAAACTCAACCCTCTAATGAATATTATAAACTTATCTTCAACACATCAGGAACAATTCTACATAAGCATTATGTTTCTTTTCCAGGAGGAATATTGACACTAATTCTTACAAAAAAAGGAATGAACACATGGAGTCTGTTGACTACAGGATAGATGAAATGGCTAAACAAATGAGATCCTCCTGCTACAGGAAGGAGTCAGACAGTAATGGTGTGACAGTAAGCACCAATCACAAGATATCTGGGAAGACAAAGAACAAAGGTTAAATCACAGATGTGGCTGTTCAGCTTCCTTTCTTGTACATTACATATCAGGTGTCATGCTCAAATACCAAAGAGATGAAAAGCTGTACAAGGTGGCATGCAGGTGACGTCTATACACCCAAAGGCTGTGTATATGCATTTTTAAAAGGTGAATTGAAATTCTGATACAGAGAAAAAAAAAAGAAAAAAAAAAGATAATTTGACAAATAAAATATCTGTAACACATTGACTCCTTAGTCTTTTTTCCTCTTCTGTAAAATAGGAATAGTAATTTTACTTTGCTGTCCACTATCTATGGAGTCAGTTTTCCATTAAGAGATTTTAAGGCCAGAAGCTTGAATGGATTATAATATCTGATATGCTTGGATGTATAAAATTTAATTTCTTATTCCTTTATTTAGCTTAACAGTTGGCGCTTGAATAAACAGTAATCTTTTTTATAAAGGGTCTGAATTTTTTTGGAAGACTATAGGACATGGGCTCTATCTTACCTGATAGCTTTTGATAAAAATACATGTCTTGTTTCCAGCTTGAATAGATCTAACTTCAGCCACTGTTTCTTAAGATGTGTTTTTTTCCTAGCTTGTATATCTCACAGGGGTAGCACAGCAGGACTTGAGCTCAATACCACTAGATATCCATGTAATAGGAGCAAGAATAGTTCTTCATTTTACTCGGCTGCAGTAATAATATTTGATGCGGGGAAATATGGGGGATGAGTTTGATGTAAAGGCATTTAAGTTATTAGCAGTTCTCCTCAGCCTGCCTTAAATGTATTAATGTTTCCACTTTCAGTTGGTAAAGGAGGAAATAATGATAAGTGTCACATTACAGAGCAATTTGAGCCTGTTTATTATAAACGTATAGGACATATTTTCTCAGCAGTTGCTAGCACCAGAATACAGTGCAAGTCCAAGAGCAACAAATCACTGCAATAACCCAATGGTCAAAGAAATTAATTCAGATAAAGATTAAGAAATCCCAAGAGTTTTAATTTCTTATTATCCTTTCAGACACAAAAGACCTCAAACACAAAAGACCCCAAACACTTAAAGGCAGAGTCATTACACTGTGCTTTTCACCCGATAAAGGAATAAATTTCTGCTAATGTTTTTTAACTCTTCCTTTGCTATAGTTGAACTAGTTCATGTTCCTTCTGCTTTCTGATGGTTTATTGAGAATCAAATGATAGGGTATAGATATTGGAATGCAAGCATGTCAACAAAGGTGGATTAATGTTTGTGTTTCGCACAACACCTCTGTGCCATGTGAGGATGGCATCTTTAAAAGCCAAAAAAACCAACCTAAAATGCTGCACCTTTTAAAGCATGCTATCCTGTCAGTTCTGCTAGGCTACTTTATGAAAGAAGGAATGAGACTGGAATATGGCATTATTTACATGAGTAAATATCCCTGTAAAAGTAGGAAAGCCTGTAACTTATTGACCTCCAACTTGATGTCTCTTGTCCTATATTACTGGAAAGGAAAGGAGAGGAGGTTTTTTACTACCTTACACAGAAGGACAGAGAGAAGTGATGTACCTATAAGATTATGGCACATCTTCCCTTAATAGATTTCATGTTTTGGAGTTGTGACAGATTTGTGGACAGAGGCAGAAGAACAAACAAGCAAACCCCAAATGCTCTTTAAATATTTTCCTTTTATGTTGTCACAAAGGAAAAGTATAATTGATTACCACGATGGTCATATACAGTTGAATTAGGAAGGCTTATCTCCTGCTTCTCCCAATTTAGACCTCAAATTACAGTATGATAGCATAGTAGCTAAAAAATACAATATCCTGCTTTATATATTCCTATCCTGGGCAGCAAATACATCCCTGATGAGGTCTGAGTCACATCACATGGCTACAGAAGATAGAGTCCACAGAGATGACAAATAATCCTTCCAATACGGATTAATAATTTTTATTTATTGATCACAGAGTTTGAAAATGTGGAAAATCAAAGCTAGAGTTTTAGAAAACAAGAGCTCAGTGGCTTGTACAACATGCCTGCTGACATGTCTAAAATAACAAGGAACTACTTTTTTATTAAAAAAAAAAAAAACAAAAACCAAATTAACAGCTTTTTGGAAAAGGAAAGAAATATTTAAAAAGTTAAAAAAAAAACATTTAAAGGACTGCTCAATTTAACATATTATTCTTAATAATTCAGATATTTCCTTACTGACTAGTAAAATTCTACAGTTTTAATAACAATTAAGTGTTTACTAGCCTTTTTGTTTGTCATTCTTGCCGGTGATGTGATAAAGCATTATCTAATAGTGTGGCTAATCTATTACAGAATGACAGAATCACAGAACATTAGGGGTTGGAAATGAGCTTGAAAGATCGTCTAGTCCAATCCCCCTGCCAGAGCAGGATCACCTAGATCAGGTCACACAGGAATGTGTCCGGGTGGGTTTTGAATGTCTTCAGAGAAGGAGATTCCACAACCTCCTGGGCAGCCTGTTCTAGTGTTCTGTCACACTCACCATGAAAAAGTTTCTCCTTACATTTACATGGAACCTCCTCTGTTCCAGCTTGCACTTGTTGCCTCTTGTCCTGTCATTGGATGTCACTGAGAAGAGTCTGGCTTTATCCTCCTGACAGAATGACAGAATTAGTCAGGTTGGAAAAGACCTTCAAGATCATCGAGTCCAACCTCAACCTAACCCTACTACCCTAACTCTAACAACCCACTACTAAACCATGTCCCCAGGCACCACATCCAAATTATTTTTAAACACATTCAGGGATGGTGACTCAACCACTTCTCTGGGGAGCCTGTTCCAGTGCTTGATTACATTCTGTAAAGTTCTTCCTGATATCCAACCTGGCACAACTTGAGGCCATTTCTCCTTGTCCTGTCCCCTGTCACGAGTGAGAAGAGACCAACCCTGCTCCTGCTACAGATGCTCTTAAGGTATTTGTAGAGAGCAATAAGGTCTCCCCTCAGCCTCCTCTTCCCCAGACCAAACAGCCCCATCTCCCTCAATCACTCTTCATAGGGTATGTTTTCCAAACCCTTCACCAGCCTTGTTGCCCTCCTTTTGACCTGCTCCAGCACCTCAGTGTCCCTTCTGTATTGAGGTGCCCTAAACTGAACACAGTTATTGAGATGTGGCCTCTCCAGTGCCAAGTACATATTTATAAACATTAATGAGGCCACCCCTCAGTCTCCTTCAAACTAAAAAGACCCAGCTCCCACAGCCTTTTCTCATAAGGGAGATATTCCACTCCTTTAATCATCTGTGGCTCTGCGCTGGACCCTTTCAAGCAGTTGCCTGTCCTTGAACTGAAGGGCCCAGAACTGGGCAAAATATTCCAGATGCAGCCTCACCAGGGCAGAGGGGGAGGAGTACCTCTCTCAACTTACTAACCACACCCCTTCTAATACACCCCAGGATGACACTTGCCTTCTGGGTCACAAGGGCACATTGCTGTCTCATGGACATCCTTTTGTCCACCAGGACCCCCAGGTCCCTTTCCTCTACACTGCTTTCCAACAGGCCAGTTCCCAACCTATACTGGTACCTGGGGTTGTTCTTTGTGGATGCAAGACTGAAGTCTTTCATCTGGGAAAGAACACTTGCCCTTGTTATATTTAATTAAATTTCTCCTCATCCAACTCTCCAGCCTGTCTAGGTCTCTCTGGATGGCAGCACAGCCTTCCAGTGTGTCAGATGCTCCTCCCAGTTTTGTGTCATCAACAAACTTGATGACTGTGTACTCTCTTCCCTCATCCAGGTCACTGATGAATATATTGAATAGTACTGGTCCCAGTACCAACCTTTGAGGGACTCTACTAGATACAGGCCTCCAACTAGACTGTGTCCCATTGACCACAACTCTTTGCTTTCTATCCTTCAACCAGTTCACAATCCACCTTACTAGCTGATCATCAAGACCACACTTCCTCAATTTAGCTGCAAGGATGCTGTGGGGGATGGTGTAAAATGCTTTACTGAAATCAGGACAAACCACATCCACTGCTCTACCATCATCTATCCACCTAAAAGGCTATCAGGTTGGTCAAACATGACTTCCCCTTGGTAAAACTTTAGTGACCATTTGTGGTGGTAGACTTGTATTCCAGAGAGGCACATGAGTTCAAATGGTTTAGATCTAGTCATTCATTCACACTACACTTTGCAGAAAATAATTTCTATCTATTTCATAAATTATGTGTCTATTCCCCATAAGGTCAAAACTTTCCCTTTGAGTTTATCAAAAACATTCTTTCTTTCTTGAGATTAAATTGTAGGGGATTTATTTTGTGAGCTGCTGGAGCTGAGTCTTCTAACTCTGTATACTATATGTTAGTTGTCTGTCTTTAATGAACACAGGATTATCTCTGTTTATAAAAATTAAGTTTCATTTTATGAAGCCCATTATTTAGAACTGTAGTTAGGATTTTTAGATCTGTGTTTAATAGTGAAACAGATCTTCAAGATTAACATGCCATTAAGACTTCTCCAGGTGTAGGCAATCACATGATAACATCTCAGAGAAATAAGAGGCTCTTCCCCATTTGTCAGTCCATTAAATGTATCGGTATAATTATTAGTGGTATTAAAATAGTGATTTTGATCACAGTCAAACTATACAGATATATAAAAAATTCATACACTGCAGAGAGATTATAAATTAAACTAATATCTATTAGGTAATCAGTATCAGTAACTCAATAACAATAATTTTAGTAGTTTAATAGTGAATTACACATATCATAAACCTGACATATTCACAGACAAAGCTGTGCTAAGTCTTCATAGGACTACTACCCCAAGCAGAAATATTTTCATAGTTTCTGAAGTTGCCTCTTCTCTGCTTTCCCCCCACCCCCTTTTTCCTTTAATACACACCCCAAATTTTCGTCACAAACTGTTTGGTTTAACAAATTTTAATTGTTAAAACAATTAAATCAGGGTGAACCTTTCAAATGAGAGTTTGACAAACTGTCCAAGGAGGAAGATCTGGACCATCAATATGGGAGAGGCAAAATTTTCTTTAACTCCATCTTCTATGTCATAATTAATTGCTCTGAAAACTCAGGTTTGGAATAAAAGAGGGTGTTAATGATCTGGTATTTCTCAGTGTGTCAGTGAGAATGTAGCAGATTCTGTTACAAAGAAGCAGAGGCAAGTGATCATGGCCAAAGCATGTTATTGCAGAGCTGAATGGAACTTTCCAGGGACATACATATGTGACAAATGCTGTGTTTGTTAGGTTTTTTTACATGCTTAGAATCTCCGGGGATTTAACAAGTCATCTTTGCAGCATCTCATGTTAAATCTATGCTGTCACATATACTGAGTCAAGGGCTAAATTGAGATAGATGTATATCATTAAAATTACTGGAAAGATACTATTTTAGCTCTATTAGAATAAGATTAATTTGTCCTCAAGACTCTACACCCAGAGAAATTCAGGAAGTCAGTTCTGTCATTAAAAGAGTCACTTGAGAAGTACTAAATTAGGTATTGTGATGACACTAATTGTGAAGTGGTCATGTAAGGACAGAAGATTGGGGTGAACATTTGGAAATCATAACATCTAGCCCCTTGTTGCCCCACATAACCCTTAAAGTATTTTACACCCGTCACAAACTCAGAAGATCTGACTCTGTAGCTGTATATTCTACTCTAAGAAAGTAGAATTAGTCTTGAAGTCCTCAGTTACAGACTCATCAACAGGGGAAAGTAACCAGAGAAAGGAGAAACCCTTACCTCATAACTTCTTTCTCTATAAATTCTGGTGCAAGTGACATGAAGAAAAAGATACATTAGAAATGACAAGAAAGAGTATTCACAAAATAATTGTTCTTATAGTCATTTGATTGTAGAAAGTGCATTTTCATCCAATATACATTAGACTCCAAGGGTTGTCTAAAGTGGGACTGAAATAAGACTCAGAGATCTTATTAGTAACTTTGCATGTAATTGCCTCTCCTTAAACACGGACTCATGTTCATAATAGTGTTTTCATTTTTGCCACTGACAATGTACAAGTTCTCCATTTTGTATGATAATATAAATTCTTACGACCCTCTTGGAACTGTTTCAATTGTGTTCTACCTGTGAGTTAAAAAGAAATTGTGGACACAGATCTTTCTTACAATTTTTTTAGTCTCAGGAAATCATATTCAGCTAGTGATGTCACTCCCATGGAGAAGAAAATATTACATTTATTTTACTGTCTTCTGAAGCATGTGGGGAAAATCACTGAAATAAAAATAAAAACACAATTTTGGTGATTAATAAATAAATAATTCAAGCTACAAGGAATCTGCAGCTGCTCTTAAAGTGGGTGATTTTTTGCAGTTGTCTTTTACATATGAAAATGAGATAGGAACCTGAAATTCAGTACGCATACAGTAAAGATGATGCATTGAACTCTGATTCTGTTACTATTCATATAATTCCCTATTCACAGTCTTTTCAATGTCTAATCTCCTTCACATTATTAGACTTTCAATCATTTATGATTCTGACCCTTAATTTATTTTCTCTTTGTTCTTCAATTTATTTCTTCCCATGAGTATTTCCAAGATGTTTTGTCAATTAATAGAGGATAAGTAAGGAAGACTTGCCTAACTTACACAGATTTTTATAAGCCTAAATGGGTTTAGGAAGTGGGCAAGCAGTTGTACTACATTTAAAGTACAATTACATTTATTGTACTGTTTACCTCATTAAAGGAATCACACTATTGTTGTATAGAATTCTTTATTCTATACCATCTTCTGATTTATTTTATGTTTCTCCTGGTTTGCATTCCACTGAATAATGTTAAGTAATTGCTAGTTAAATGCAAAGATGTCTTTCAAAAAAAAATGGTACTCAGTTATGTTGTCTTCTAAAATGTATTACACCATAATCAAACACAATTCAATAAAAGTAACATTATGAAAAATATTCTACACAAATAATCACTCAACTCTAGAGTTTTTTCTGGGCTTTGTTTGTTCGGCTGGTTTTTTTGTTTGTTTTGTTTTGTTTTGTTTTTAATATTTATTGCAAACTTTTTAGAAATTTTGGAGATTTTGTAACTAGATGATGACAGTAATGGAGGGTAAGGAGGCAGTGGGGAGACTCCTGAGGGATGAAAGTAAGCAAATGTCATTGCTTTATTTTAAAAGGGCAAGATATGGGATCTAGAGAAGTGCAGTGTGGTCAGCTTCACATCACAAGAACATGATTGGGAGAAGCCAGCATGGATTTCTGAAGAGGAAATCATAATCGACCTATATGGAATGCTTCTACAATGAGATGACTTGCTCATTGGAGAGCAGTAGACATTGTTTATATTGACTTGTGTCATGCTTCCATACTGTCTCATATGGAAAAAATAGTGAAGAATGGATTAGATAAAAGAACAGTATGTTGAATGGAAAAGTGTCTGAACTGTCCACTCAGAGGGATCAGAGACACAAAGTCTGCAGGGAGACCAGTTACTAGTGGTTTGTCCCAAGGGTTAATACTGTGGCTAGTAGCGCTTAATATTTTCATTGCTTATCCTCAGCTTATTTACAGATCATAAAACCATGAGGAGTGGCTGATGTACCAGAGGGTTATGTTGATCTTCATAGGGATCTTTACAGGTTCAAGAAAGGGGCAGACAGGAACCTCATGGAGTTCAGCAAAGGGAAATGCCAAGTACTTCCCCTGGAGGGAAATAGCCCCAGGCATCATAACAGGGTGGGGCCAATCATCTGAAAAACATGATCACTGGTATGAGACAGCAATGTGTTCTTGCACAGTGCCACAAAGATGACCAGGGGTTTGGAACATCTGTCACACAAGGAGCAGATGAGACAACTGTGACTGCTGAACCTGGAGAGAAGGAGGCTCAGGGGTTATCTTAGCATTGTGTGTAAATACTTGTATAGCAGTGGCGTGTAAAGATAATGGAATCAGGCCCATTTCAGTGGTGCCCAGTGACAGGACTGGAGGCAATGGGCTTAAACTGAAATACAGGAAATTGCATTTAAACATAATGAAAAGCTTTTTTTTTTTTTTTTTTTCCTGTAAGGGTAATTGACTACTGGAGCAGGTTACCCAGAGAAGCTGTGGTGTCTCCATCCTTGAAGACAATGAAAACATGATTGGGCATGGCCTGCTGAAGGTGACCTTGCTTGAGCAGAGGTTTTGTACTAGATGATCTCCAGAGGTGCCTCCCAACCTAAGTTGTTCTATGATTGTGTAAAAAACTGATTAAGGTTGAGAAATTTCCATGAAATCAGTTACTATTTACTTGTTTTTGCCAAGTGTTGAAATTTTCCTCTGAAAAATATAACCATCTCTGATATTGACCCCAGCCCAGAAAAGGAGTATTCTATTCCATATGTGTCATATTCAGTATAAATCACGAGGGTCAAGTCTCTTCTTCAATGGCCAATATCCAAGGAAGACACTGTCTGTTCTGCCTTTGATCCCAGTGCATTCTGTCTTAGACTGTGCATTCCTGAATCCAATTCCAGAATCCAGTGCCTGACTTTGTCTCCTATGTGGCACTGAGTCAAGTTTGGAACTTCCCCTGTGCCTGCTCCACAGCATCAGTGGTGATGGCCACGTAATTGCCATAAGGGCAGTTTGGTTTGATAATGGTTTTGTATATATTTTTATATATTTCATTTTGTTATTATTTTAATTAAAGCTTTTTTACTTTTGCAGTCCATAAGTCTCTTTCTCTTACTTCCTTTCTCTTCCCCTTTAGTAAGGGACCAGTGTTAATAAAGAACATCCGACATTCATCTAGTGACTGGCCCAACCTTAACCCTTGGCAATATGTCTTAGGATTTTAGTTTAGATGCTTCAAATATCATTGTAGCCTTTTTAAAAACTGTTGCTTTTATTCTATATTTTCCATTAATCAAGCTTAAGCATACACATAGGCATGTGTCCACTTACAAGAGGCTAGTCTGTAAAACTCCACTTTTACTTTATGCTGGTAAAAAATGTTTTAATAAAAATTGCCTTTTCAATTAAAAGGCTAATCTGTCTTTGAGATGAGAAGCTTCAAAAGGGTTGTCTAGAGAGTCAGAGCAGTTTGCCTTTAAACTGCAACATTATGAGTACCACAGAAGGCTTTGGATTCTTGCTGGGCTTTAAATTTTGTAGTACATCATCATTTATTTAACACTACTTGAAAAAAACAGAGGTTGTAGAAAGAGTTATTAATTATTCTTCCTTTCTTTTAGATTCTGTATTTCAACTAGAATTATGTCTGATGATAAAAAAAAAACCAAAACCCAAAAAAATCTCTCTTGTAAGTAAGCACAGTATAATAAAGAGTAAGTTTTTTGCGAATTTGAGTATGAACACTACCAACTCAAAAGTGTAGTGTAACTGATAGTTTTAACAGGTAGTGGTATGTATTTGTATGCTGTATGCGAGTTAGAAAATAAGATTATCCCTGACTGGAACACTCATTCCCTAAATATAAATGTATTTTATAGCATAAATATAATAGAAAAGCAATTCATATAGAGGTAATATGAAATTGAGTTATTATTAGCAGAATTGTTATAGCAGGAAAAACTCTTAATTGGAATATAACTGATTATACATAAGGTTAGAGTCAACAACTATGTATGAAAGATGACTATCACTGAACTGTTATAAACTTCTAAAACAGATTTCTGTAAACTATGTTATTTTCAATGTAACTCCACCAGCTGGTCAAAGACTATGCAGATCTGCAATAAGAAAGTCAGATGTAAAAGTTTTGGGTAGATAGCTTAGTAGGACTTTCTGCTTAACTCTTAGCTACCACAAAGCTGTAAACTTCTGATGATACTTTGACACAGTGCAGCTACTAAAACTTTTTATTAAAAAAATATATTATGTTAATTGATTTTCCCTTTCTTAGTTATGTTTTACTTTCAAATTCCAAGTCTTATCTCCTTTTGTTATATGACAACTGAACTCCAGTATATTTTGAACAAAACTGATCTTGCACTCTTTCCTATAATTAATCTATCCATGTGCCCATGTAATTTAAATAAATAATATCAGTGGAGGTTTACATTTTCTTCCCCTACAGAATCTTAGTTTACCAGCATATTCTCTTTTTATGACCCATAATGCACTGATATTTTGTTTTCTTCCTCAACACTTTCCCCTGGATTATTGGTCTGGGTACTACAAGATCTTTTCCTGTATTCTTGTCATCACTGATGAACATGTGAAAATCATAGTGCAATCCATTAAAGATACTTGTACTATGGAATTCTCTCCTTGATGTTTCATAACTGCACAGTCAGTAATTTAATAAAATCTGGTAGATTTGGGGGTGATTAAAAAAAAAAGGTCTTTGTAGTACATCAGTTCATCTCAAGGGTAATTCATGAATTTTCAGAAAATATCATTAATTTAGTGATGAACTTCCATCTCACTTCTAATTACATTCCACACTATTGCACACTCACACTGTTGCAAATTTGGAAATCTCTAATTAAATTCATGGTGCTATTTCAGCAAAACTGTTAATGGAGAAAAAAAAAATAGTGCGGTACTTGAAATTGAGGTCTGTGTGGTAGAAAACTCTTTCAACATCTTAAGTTTTTCTCCAAGCAAATATCACTTTGCACAGCTGTCCCTTTTTTAAGAATCAGGAAAGAATGGCATAGAGAGGAAAATTTTTCATCTGTGAGGTTGAGTAGCTTAAGAGAGATCAGAATTTGTAGTGGTCATCTCAGACTGCAAAGTACTAGAAACAGATTATACTTGCCATGTTCAGGCATTTGAGCATTTTCAACATTTAGCAGCTGGGCAAGAGCTGTCTTCTCTCACTATCATGTTGAATACATCATCAGTCCAGAAGTATACACATTTCAGTAAAGTTAATTATCTTTCAGTGACTAAAGTGGCATGACCTTTGTTTATTGAGCTATGTATGAAGCACACAAACTAGGCCCAACCTGAAAAACAAGCAGTTTTGAATTGTTTTGATTTCTGTTCATGTTTTCAGACAGTAAAATATGTATAAAGAAGGTGCTGCTTCTTTTTTTTTTTTTCTTTTTTTTTTTTTAATGAAAGGGATTCAATCTTGTCCATATAAATCACCTTGTAAATATTCATCACAAACTTCTATGCCAAAATGGAATCCAAAATTCAGAGTCATGCAAGTTCCATAAAGCATCATTGCTCTCACAGAATGATTAATTCACCACAGTGTAATTTAGGCAGAGGATAAACTACTTCTCTTCTCCTATAGCACCTTTTCATTCCCGAGAGCATGTTCTTACATCTTGACCCATCATACATTTACATGCTATTTTCTTCTCATCTGCTTCACATCTACCTCCTCTGTATTCACAACTTTAATCCCAGCAGTTCCTTTCTAGTGCTTCTGTGACTGCCAAAGAGTACATGTAAATCCTGCTGTAAAACATCATGTTCCAATAGGTGCTGGCTGCCCTCTGTGGAAGGATGGCACTTATTCACAAACTGAAGGATTGACTTTTTTTTTTCTTTGTGAAGTAGAAAACTACAATTATTAGAGGCTGGAAGAAAAAAAGACACTTTATTAGTCTAGACAGAATGATTTGCAGATGCTGCCAGCCCAGTGATGTTTTGCTGTTTTATGTGCTCTGTGTCCTCTTGGCATTGCATTTAAATAAATGAATACAACCATTAATGGATAACCTGCTTCAACCAGGTGAGGCTACAAGTGTATTACAAAGAAAAATAGGTGAAAAGAAAGCATAGGTGAAGCTAATGCAAAAATGCAAATGCATCAGTCTTCTATCAACTGTTACATTGACTTCATATGTTTCTGGTTCTGGGAAGATTCTCTAGTGTCTTCAAATACTTTTCTGTGTAAAAACATAAGAGATAAGTCTTGGAAAAATACAGAGGCAGTACCTGTGTATCAATGGTATCCTGAAACTATTCTCTTTCCACTGCTGGGGCGTTTGGTAAGTCCTAGGCATTGGAACAGCATTCTCTATAAGAGGCAGCAATCTGGCTGGAGAAATGTAGAGATGAGAGTAATTTTCTGTACCATTAGGGATCCTTATGCTCTGGAGTTCAACCCATCAAATCACAGCAGGAAAATTGTCTGTCAGACCTTCCAAGTCTTGCTTACTTGTGCCTGCACTGACCTTACTGGATTTCAAGCCCTAGTGCTAGGATATAGGGAGGCAAATTGTCCACCTGAATGTCACACAAAGACCTCTTAGAAAAGGGTCTCTCATTCAATAGTCAGCTCCTGCCAGTGCAGGATATTTGTATGATCTGTACTGTGGTTCAGTTTTGTGTCTTTATAGCAGTGGTCAGAGCTGCTGAGTGGTCAGATCCATTGGACAACAACCGTTTCACTGCAGCATTGCTGTTAATAGTGCAGGAAGAGGTATGCTGACCTTTGCAAGAAATAAAGGCCCTCTAGTCATTTCTGAAATGTCTAAGGGTACTGCATGCAAAGATGTATATTAAACAGACTTATCTGATGAAACCTTCAGAACTTTTGAAACAGACTAGTTAACATGGAGTCATATTACTTCCCAAACTTGAACTAATACGCAGCATGCCAGATGCCTGAGCTGACACAGAAACATAGAAATGTCTGGGTTGGAAGGGGCTTCTAGAAGTCACCTAGTCCAACCCCCTGCTGAGATCAGGGACATCCTCAACTAGAGCAGGTTGCTCAGAGCTTCATCAAGCCCCACCTTGAATGTCTCCAGGGATGGGGCCT
>JANHGN010010707.1:0-11061 GCA_024605025.1 Megaceryle maxima
AATTAGAAAAGAGTGGATTTAGATTGGATGTAAGGAAGAAGTTCTTTACCATGAGGGTGATGGAACACTGGAACAGGAGTTCCAGGGCAACAACTGCCCAGGGAGGTAGCTGAGGTCCCATCCCTGGAGATATTCAAGGTGAGACCTGACAAGGCTCTGAGCAACCTGCTCTACTTGAAGATATCCCTGCTCTCAGCAGGGGGGTTGGACTAGATGACCTCTAGAGGTCCCTTCCAACACAGACATTTCTATGATTTTATGATAGTACAAGAAAAATATCCAGCTCATACAAAATGTTTCAGATTACTAATTCTGAAAAGAAAATTTGGGGTTTCACCACCCCCATTTATTTTAAATCATTATGTCCTGATGTGGGAAACTGTGATCTTACATGTTGCAAAATATTAGGCTTATATGCAGAAGATAGTTCATTCAAAATTTTCACTGCTTTGAATTTTAACACATTAGAGCTTGAACATTATCAACGATCTCTTTTTTTGTTTTGTTTTGTTTCTTAAAACATCCATTTTCCCCTCATCCATGCATTCTTGCTATTTCTCAGAGCAGTTTAGAGAACAATATAGAAATAAGTATTGCACCATTTCTTAAATTAAAAACACAGATAGTTAAACCTAGTAGCTCATTACCACTCTTCTGTTATAGTGTCCTTGTCACACTGGTCCTATGTCCCTGATTAGCTTCAGTAATGTCCCCTATTTTCCTATATCAGAATTTATAGATATGATTAATATGCAGAACAAATGCATTTAGAAGTACACACTAGAGTATTCTGGAGTGATGTATTAAGATCCTATGTGAAACACCTGACCAGTTACTATTTGAATATTTAAACCTGTCCTCATTTCATGAGTTAAGACATTATTTTCAGAGAAGTTGATATTGGTTGCTTCAAAAGGAAAATCAGTAGATCCCCAAAAGACCCTACTGGAAAGGCAACCTGTGTCAGAAAGCAACAAAAAACAGTAGCTCCCCACCCCTTGGGGATCCAGCAGGGCCTGGTAGTCAGGGCCTGTCCCACTGCCCTAGGCAGGAGCAGGACAGTAGCAGGGCACTGGGAACCCTCAGCCCTGGGTTGGTTGGTCGGGAGAGGGCTCTAGCAAGCTGAAAACTGTCCCTGATGGGGCATCACTGGGGTACTGCTGGGCAGGGACAGTCAAGGCTCTTGGCACTCCTAGGGCCATCACAATTAGCACAACACCATAAGCAAGAGCTGTAAACAGGAGCACATGACAGTTTTTGGTTTAAATCTTCCAAGTTTCACAGTCACCTAATAAAATTTTACCTGCTACTTGTAAACCTTGTAACACCTAGTTAAAAAATTCTTCACATTTATTTGTTTTCCAGTGTAAGAAGTGCATCAATCCTTGGAGCTTTGCAAGACAAAAGTATATAAAGCCCTAAATGCTTTGACATCATGGCTGACCCTACTTTGAACACAAGGCTGGACCTTGTGTTCATCATTGAAGACAATTTTTTCAGAAAAGTTGGTATTGGTTGGAGCTGTTTAGGTCCCTTCCAAAGTGAACTATCCTATGATGTTATGATTATGTTGTCTGTCTAACATAGAAGGTCTCAAAAACTCTCTATATCAAGGCTTTGGACTTCTTGCAAGTACTGTCATGAGACAGTCCTACATTTTTTTTTCCCAGAATATGCTACATCATATATCCCCTTGACCAGTCAAAACTGGAAATCACAACTGAATCACAGAACCACAGAAGTGTTGAGGTTGGAAGGGACCTCTTGAGATGTCTAGTCTAATCCTTCTGCTCAAGCCGGGGTCAGTTAGAGTAAATTGCCCAGGAAAAGCAACATATGTAGAGAAATTTTTTACCCACTTTGTTATTAAAGAAAATTTCTCTCCTCTTCAGAAAGCCTTGTTTAAAAAACAAGCCATGGCATCCAGTGACTTCGTCACCTGGAAATACAAACAGAGAAACTAACCTCTAAAGAGCAGCAAAAATATACTAAGGACTCCTAGCACAAACTTGATGAAGTCTTGGACCTGTCAAGTCTGTCAGAAAATGAGTGAAGCAAAGACAGGTATTTCCTATGCAGACAAAATGGACTTGGTCTCTTTGAGTTATGGTTCAACATGTCCAAGTAAACTTTGGTGGGCTTCCTTTCTTTTAAGTCATTTAAACCTATCTGCAATATATGTAGCTGAAGTTGAGAACCAAATCCTTCCTGAAACAACCAGAAATAGTGCTATGGACCCCTAAGATGGAAATGTGAAATGCTGTAATAACAGAGTAGATCAGGACATTGTTGAAATTGTGATGTTACCTAGGACTTGATACACATTTGTGCACTTGTCTTCATATATTCTGAATGGTAGTTTCTGCCAACCTTAATATAGGTATAAGAGAAACTAAGAAAACAATTAATTAAACAGTATGTAGGCAGGAATACAGAGTTTCCCTAAAGTTATCTGAGAAGGTGTATTTTAAATATACTGAAAAATAAAATATAATTTGCTAGATATTCAGACAGTATATTTCACCCTTAAAAGGAGTTCCATTTTCTCACCTCCAGTGCTAAATGATTTACTTAGGAAGTGACTAACTTTTAATTTCACAATCTCTAGCCAATATTTTATCCAAAATAGAGATATCATTGTTTTTATTAAAGAACTGGAGATTTACTCATTTGCTTTCATAACTCAGGGGCTATAATTATTTCTTCTATAATTAATTCTTCTAGATTTACCATGTAATATAAGGTCACCTAAGTGAATTGCAAATGCAGACTTTATAGTACTTCTAGGACTCTCTTCCAAGGTAGCTTAAGTTTCCTAGGGTGTCACTATATGCCTGGAAAAATCTTACCTTAGCCAAACAAAGACTAATATCTAACATCTATGGAGTTATCACTCTTCCTCATTAAAATAGAAATTATCTGTACCAATAAAGCAGGTTATCCCTGCTTCTCTGGAGATGAAATACCTCTGCTGCTGCCAATATAACATTGCATTTTTATGCCTTTGTCTGAAAGTGAATATATCTTTTCTCCAACAACTCATATTAAGATAAAAGGGAATTGATTTTTCAAGAACATGAAGGGCAAAAAGTTAATCAGTTACCAGGTGCAAATCATGCTTAGCCAACCTGATTGCCTTCTATGATGAAATGACTAGGTGTATGGACCAGAGGAGAGCAGCGGATGTGATACACCCTGGCATTCATAAAACTTTTGACAACCTTCCACAACACTGATTTGGAAGCTGAGAAACTACAGGCTGATGGAACTGTTAGATATGCTGAAAATTGGCTGAACACTGGTCTCACAGTGATCAATGGCTTCAAGTACAGTTGACAGTCAGTAGCACAAAATGAATCACAGAGTTGCTTCTGGGTCTGACACAATTCTTTATGTTCATCAGCAACTGGGGTCATAGAGGAATTTCATGAAGCTCAGTAAGAAGAACTGCAAAGCTCTGTACCTGGAAAAGAATAACCTCATGTACAAGTACAGCTGGAAACTGTCTGTCTGAGTCACAGCCCTGCTGAAAGGACCAAGGGCCGTGGTGAATACCAAAACAAGCCATGGTGCAGTCTCCCTGTGTTGGTGGCAAGCCAATACTGGGCTACATTAAATGTAACCATCATAGAAAAGAATCATATAAATATTTCAGTTGGAAAAGACCTTTAAGATCATCGAGTCCAACCATTAACCTAACACTGCCAATCCCACTACTAACCCATGTCCCTATGCACTAGATCTACATATCTTTTAAATACCTCAAGGGATGGTGACTCCATCACTTCCCTGGGCAGCCTGTTCCAGTGCTTTACAACCCTTTCAGTGAATAAGTTTTTCCTAATGCCCAACATAAACCTCCCCTGTAGCAATTTAAGGCCATTTCCTCTCATCTTATCACTTGTTACTTGGGTAAATAGACTGACACCCACCTCCCTATAACTTCCTTCCAGGTAGTTATACAGAGTGATAAGGTCTCCCCTGTGCCTCCTTTTCTCCAGGATAAACAACCCCAGTTCCCCCAGCCACTCTTCACTGGACTTGTTCTCTAGACCCTTCACCATTCTTTGGACACACTCCAGCACCATAATGTCATCCTTGTAGTGAGGGGCCCAAAACTGAACACAATACTCAAGGTGTCACCTCACCAGTGCCAAGTACAGGGGCATAATCACTTCCCTAGTCCTGCTGGTCACACTATTTCTGATACAAGCCAGGTCAAGGGAGTTACTTCACTAAAGAGGCTGTATCTGGAAAGCTGTGTTCAGTTTGAGGCCTTGCTGTTCCTGAAGAATGTTAAGGAGTTGAAGGTCCAGAAGAAGGCTATAAAGACAGGCAGCACTTGATCCACTAGAAGAGACTGAAAGAGCTGGGTAGCCTACTGCTACATGAAAGGTAGATACAATGACAATGGAGACAACCTCTTATTAGATATGGCCAACAGCAAAACAAGGGGCAACAGGGAGTAGTGGTATTTAGGAAGACTCATGGACATCAGCAAAAATGTATTCACTAGAAAGATAATTTATTACTGGAATATATTATTCACATAGGTGGAATCTCCATCCTTACAGGTTTTCAAGATTAGCTAGACAAAACAGCAGCTGACTTCATCTAGTGTTGCTAACAATCCTGCTTCAAAGAAAAGGATGGACTAGATGGCCTCCTGGGATTACTCCCAAACAAAATTCTAATGATTCTGTGAAAATCTGTGGGGGGGGGGGGAGAAATCACACTGGTAAGTGTAAGCTGCTTTTTATAGTGATGCTTAGAAGAGTTATGAAATATGTCCTTTGTTCATGAAGCTTCTTTATTAAATGTAACCACATTAGAGAAAGGACTAATCCAAAATGGCAGGATCTGCTTTTACATTACCTGCATGAAGAAACAATGCTCATGGTTTAGGACAAGACTTTGCCTATTTAGTAACAGCAGGCATTTACTGAATTAGAAATCAATACTGAAAGGCAATATTTATATAGGCCTAAACTTTCATCAGAAAACAGCATGAAATGCCATTCCCTTTCTATACACTTAAGCATATTAAATATTTTTTGGTTTTATAGACATGGCACCTTCAACACAAGACTGCCAAAAGTGTCTCAGAGAAACAAATCATGACCATTATCCTTCAACTTTTTGGCAGCTCTCCTATGCAAGTATTTTTTACTTCTTTTAAATGAGACTGAAAATAGGCTGCCACAAAACAAACAAACAAACAAAACAAACAAAAAAACCTTGAAGAATTAATAAACTAAAAATTTAAGAAATTAATTTAAATCTGTAAGAAAGAAATGAGAAACTGAATTTTGCTCATGTTTTTCAATGCAAGTATGGGACAGTATTGCATTCCCACTGCCAAGTAATAAACATGTACCACTGAATTTGGCTTCTCCTTCCTGACTATGAAGGAAACCCCTGGATATGATGCCTGCCCTGGTAAGCTGTCTGTTAAAGAGCTTGCCTACTACCATACACACAATTTAATATCTGCATATTCCAGTTTTATGCCAAATGCATAAGTAGTTTTGCCTATTATTTGTTAGTGATTTCAAATAACAGGAAAATAAAAATTTATTTGTAAACTGCATTAATTGGTGGGATCCACCTTACTTCCTTCAGCAAAACAGTTTTTGTTTTTAATCATTGCACTAAAATTGAACCACTCATCTTTAACAAAGCCAATGAGTACCTTAGTACTGCTGCTGCAGCCACTTGGTCTTCAATGGTCTATCTAGCTGCATATTGAGAGCATAGGGGGGATAAAAAAGCCAATTTGTAGGGGAATTATAAAATACAAAAATGGCTTAGGGACAGATCTTGAGAATTCATATAAAATACTCAGAACCAGTAACAAGATACTGAATTCACTGCATAGGTCTATATTAAAAAATTTTTAAAAGGTAGGGCAAGGACTCAAATACCAGCCTACGTTCATCCATGACAATTAACTGCTAACATGTATACTCCAACAACAGTTGGCAATTAGTAATCTCCCAGACAGTGCAAGACTAAGTACAGCCTACATGTTAAGACAGGTCAATGACTATGCATTGTGAATGCATAAATACACCACAATCTATTTTATTTTCTACCGTGGTCACAATCCTTAAGTCTACAAGAAAGTTGCTTTCTTGTAAACAAGCATCAACACTGCACTGGCCTGTGCTCCAAAATATAAATATATCAAAACCACAGATAGTATCAGGTAGCACCAATGCAATGGTTGTCCTTACTCCAGAATTAGTTCTCCAATGCTCTTTATTCTTCAGCATACATTCAGCCACACATCCCTCTCTTATCAAACAGAAGCTGGAGTGGTGTGCAAGCCCCAACAGTTGGCAGAGATCCCTAGTGGCATCCCAAACCGTAACCAAACGCTGAGCATGACTTCAGGGCAGACCCACAAGTGAATAGGCAGGACCAAGATTCCCCTCTCTACCACACCATAGGGTTTTTCTCCGGTGATGCTGGGTAGAGGTGAACTAGTTTTAAATGTGTGCATATGCAGTCATACAAACTCAGCAAGAAAGGCATTGAATTTCCTCCCAAACTAGAACATCCAAATAGGATGGTGCACCTTAAAAACTATTGCTGCACCCCTACTTAAATCCAATATGGCTGGGCAGGTCTGAGTAGCAATAAAGGCGATTTTTGCCCTGGATATTGATATGAATATTCCAATAACTGATAATATTTCCATAACCATAACAGAAAAATACTCCAGGCTGTACAGTGCCATTAAACCAGTGAAATTCAGTAAGTGACACACTACTCAGTTTAGCTGCCTCCAAAAAAATCTAACCCTGCTAAGCACTTTAACTTCTGGTCTTAAAGACTCTAAAGAGCTTTCTGGGTGATTCTTGCTTCAGTAAGCCATCTCCTGCAGTTCTAATAATAAAGGTTTTATCACTTTCATGTAGTAAGTAAATAAAAAAATAGTTATGCCTCTGAATTATGAGAGAATGGCAATAATGCCTGATTTTTTCACTTTCCTTCTAATAGAATAAAAAAATAGTAATTCCAAGCAAAACCGAGAAAAAAATGCCACACACATCTAGGACTATAATTGGTATCACCATACTTGAGTTGCAGAGGCTACTCAGAAATATCACTTATAATATCAAAAAAAATCCAAACTATTTTTCACTCAGTGGAGATTGGTACTTGCTTCGTAAAAAACCCTCTTATTTAAAGCTGACATGAAACCATTTTGTTAAGGCTTAAATAGCTGCCCTAGTAAAACATTAGTTTCTCAACTGGATCAAACTACTTTGACTTACAGTAAGTGGGAGGAACAGTTTAATTAGCACTATTGAATATACTCTGCACCAGACTAGACTTACTTTTTGGTGTTAGGCAGAACTCATTAAAAAAGAGAACTCAACCTTTTGCTCATAATTAACTTTGGAAGACTAGCACTCGAGACATTTTTCTAATTGCAGAAGAGGCATTGCACAAAGCTACCATTCAAATGCATCTATTCATTTAATTTTATTTTCTGCTTAGCCTTCCAAAACTAATTATTCAACACTGAGGTTGGGAAATTGTAGAGTGAGCCTCAAGAGGAATGAGGAAGAGGGTCTCTTTAAAAAAATAGCATTTGAGCCTTGAGGGGGAAAGAAGATCCTAAAAAATAGGTGAAAAAAAAAAAATTCAATTGCATAAGAAAAAATAGCCCCCCAGTCAAGTGCTGTAGAGGCCATGCACTTCTGCATTGGTACTGTTTTCACACAGATGTCTTACAAGATTGGAGAGCTAAATGGCAGATGAAATTTACCGTTGACAAATGTAAAGCTATGCGTGGGGAAAAAAAAATGAGATTCAATATATAAGGTCACCAGCTCTGAGCTGACCATAACTAGCCAGAATATACAACTCAGATTTGCTCTGTGATAGCCAGTAGCAGCCATGAAAGCAATCACTGATATCGCCTCTGATGAAGAGAACAACGTACATAGATAGAAGCATAAAGGTAGGGTTTCCTGCTCTACGTTTATGTCTAAAAGATATTTATGTCTATGTTCATGGCTAGAAGACATGAAACACAGATAGTGATGTGCATAAAAGAAACCATATAGAGAGAGCATTTTAAATTACATCTTGAAATAAACTTTGTGACTGTGAGGAAACTACTTTCATGCAGTGTAACTCCACGTCATCTAAATGGTTCATACATTAATATTCCCTGTGAGAGGATCCTCAGATATGTCTACAGGTTGTCTGGTGCGTTATATCAGTGTTGTCTTTCATACAAGAATGATTTCCTTTGCTTAATCCAGAAAATCTCTCTCCTACTGTCATCCTACTGTGTAGATCTTCATAAACACAACTTACTGTTACTACAGCTCCAACATAGATGGGAGACTACTATTAAGAAGTGGTGATTTTAACAAGTGCTTATACATTATCTCCCTACTAACATACTTTGATAAGTAACTTTGGTAACTTACTTCTTGACCTATAAATATATTGACAAATAATTCTTGTTTCTCTGCATAACTTCAAGTATTGGATTCTTGATAATACAAAGAAACAAATTAATAGACAACACTGTTCATTACCAAATGCTGCGCCATCATGCAAATCTTTCATAGGTTATTGCTTTCCTTAATGAACGTCTAAATTAGACTTCAGCAGTGTTTAGTACATTTAATAGCTACAGTAATATTACTGTTTACAATTACCAGATATGTTTTATCAACTACTTTCATGGAATCATCAATAGGGAAGACAGGCAAGGGCCTCTCTGACTTAAAGCTTTGAGAAGTGTAACTGTGATGGCTGTAAATCCTGCAATAGGGAAAACATTGAACAAGAAGTACAGAGACTGATGAAAAAGTGTCAAGGTTCAGGGTCATGGCAGTTTGCTAGATCTATAACATGCTCTTTATTAATCCCTCTCCCTTCCTAAAGAGGAATAGAAGGGGAATAAGGGAGAGAGACTCATGCATTAGAAGCTAAAATAGCTTTAATGAAAATAATAGCAAAATGGAATACATACAAACATATACAAAAACAGTACAGAATCCAACTTCCCCTGATGGCAATTAGGCCACTGTCACCACTGACACTGTGGAGCAGGCAGGCACTGGGGGATGTCCCAGACTGGACTCAACAGCAGATAGAAACCAGATTCAGGAGCTGGATTCAGGAACACATGAATCAAGACTGAAGGCAGAATGGACAGTGTCCTTGGACACCGGTCATTGAAGAAGAAAGCTTGATCCTTATCCCTCAGCTTTATACTGAATATGACACATATGGGCTGGAATCCCTTGTTGGTCAGTTTGGGGTCACCTACCCTGTCTGCTCCTCCTCACAGGTGCAGGCTTTTACTTTCGGCACCCTCAATGTGGTGCACAAGACCCAGCAGTGGCCTTGGTCTGCACACCAATCCTTGGTGCTAACTGTAAACATCGTGTGTTATCACTGCTATAAGCAGACACTGTCTGCAAAAATCTGCCATTAACTTCAGACGGTGCAGTTAGTTAGAAGAGACTGAGCTGAAAAGTAAAATCACTGAACAGAATTAGTTCTGTTGTAACTCACACCAGGACAAAAAGTCAGCACTATGGCTGGATTTTTCACCAGAATCCTTCCCAGGAATCCTGTTGCTAAACAATGCATTGCCCAAAACACACACAGATTATATCTTGTATCTTAACTATCCAAAATCAGCACAAGACAACAGAGTAATCTCTTAACAATAAGCTACTTAAATTTTAGTAAAGAATTCCGTCAGCCTTAGGCAATCAAACTGGATTCATATTTTTTCATTTTCACCTCATTAATTCTAGTTTTTCTTTACCGCATCTTTTATACAACACCCAAGCAATCCACTCATAAAATAAAAATAATTACACTGTCCCATAACAAATGCCTCAGAATTGCCTGGTAAAATCAACTGCTAGATAGGAAGACTATGGATCGATGGTATTTTCATTTAGCTTCACAATCTTTCCTTTAATTTCATTGCTGAATGGGCTGAAAGAGCTCATCATTCAGACCAACAAGACAGACAGCAGAAGCAGATTTTTCTCCTCAAAAATAGACTTAGAATCAGTTAAGACAGACTTAAACTTTTGATATCCTTTTCAAAGAAGATACTGATTTAAGAATTCACACCACAGAAAATCACAGGAATATTACTCTGTACTAGTGAGGAAAGTGAGATTTATTTTTCTTTTTTTGTTAAAAGAAATACAGAGAAAACTCAAGCTATAAAAAAAGGTAGTATGTTATGACAAAATCACAGGAATTATACCTAGAAAAAATGAACTTTTTATAGCTACAATTTAATTATTATAAAAGTATCTTAAGGTAAGGCTTGAATGTAAATGGAAAGAAAAAAGATTAAAAACTAAATCATTAAATTACTACCTTTTATGGTGTTTCACCAGAACTACATCTAGGAAAATAGTGAATTACACAGTTTCACAAGCATAATAATGATTTATGAAGAGTTGCTTGGTTAATTTAACCACAAACCTTCTGATGTTAGACCCTAAATGAAAGTGTCTATTTTAAATTCAAAATTATCTGTCACACTCAGGTGATTAAAAATTACTATTATTCAAAATTGTTAAAGGAAGAAATCTATGTAGGATTAGTACAAAAAATATTTTTCAAAAGTTCAAATCCTTCATCAAGGAGTACACTGCTATCCCTCAGAGCAGCATGCACATGAACAATATTCCACATGAACAGAAATTTTATTAAATGAGTATCATTATTAAGGGAAAAAAAAAGGTTTAGTTTTTTCAGTAAATGTGTCTCCCCTTCACCCCTACAAAACAGTAAAGACAAGAAGAAAAACATGTTTGCAATAAATTAAAGCCCCAGATGAATCTAAAAATAATTATAATATGAATCTTCTAACATATACAGGCCAAAAGGATTTTTTTAGCTCTGAGGAAGCTCAGAAAAAAGTTTCAGCCTATTAACCTCTTGTAGGGTAAAGAACACTAAATGTCTGAGACACAGTTAAGACAATTTATTTGGGCACCACTTTCTGTCAATCCTAAAGAACATTTCTACTTGGGACACAAGTATCTACTA
>JANHGN010010707.1:11161-53412 GCA_024605025.1 Megaceryle maxima
TTCACCTCTCCTAGGAGCTCTCCCCACACTACTTCCTATAGAGGGTATAGAGGGCATTTGCTCACTTCAGAAGTCTGTAGATCAGGCTCTTAATCACATGACCATCTAATGTAAATATTCACAATAAAAGTGGTGCAAAAATACTGAGCCTGATTTTCCTTTTCCTAATTCCTTCTTTGCTTTGTAATCACACCAGTATTGTAAATTAGACCAGCAACCAGAAGGTCTCCCAGTCTGATGATGGGGGACAACTGGGCTTTGGTGTCAAGATAGGCTTGGCAGAGGCTTTGCTGAGGCTGCTACCAGCACAGACATTGCAAACCATGGCTGACAGCAAGGAGGCAGGACAGCCCTGGGGGCCTCTGGCTGCATGGGTCCGAAGGTGGGGTATTCCAGCCCATGTGGAAAGGTCACAAAACATGGTGGAGAGGCATAAGCAGCACTCTGGAGGCCACCCAGGATTTGGCTGCTGTGTGCTGGTAGAAAGAAGAGAGACGGAGGGATGAAATTCACTGTCTACTGCTCCAGCAGGCTCTGGGAGTGAGGAAGCAGGTTAAGTATAGAGATGCATGGGTGCTGCTGAGACCTGGAGGTGCTTTAACCCATTGTTTGGCGGGTTATCCATCATGGGTGGAGATGCCTGCATGTCCCCTGCAGGTTGACCATATAGGCTTTGAGAGGGCTGCTTTCATCCTTCTCTGCATCCTGCCCCAATGCAGCAGGGGTTCTCCACTGGAGGCCAAATCTTCTCTTGCACCTCTCCAACAGCTGGGGATGCTCTCTGTTAGATCTGGGGTTATAGTAATACAGCAACAAAAAAATCAAAGAAGAGTTATTTGCCACCACGTAGAGACTGGAAAATTCCAAGCTACAAGAACTAAATCTTTGAATTGCAGAAGGCAAACATGGATATTGAAAAGGACTCTCAGGGGCATTATATTAATCAAAGCTTAAGGTAACACACTGCAAGACAGTTAAGTCATTGAGCCCTGTTTTATTTTTTACTGTCTGGGAGCAAAGAAGTGTAGAATTTTCAAAAGCATAAGAACTGCTTTTGAAAGCCAAATACCACTACTTTTCAGCCACATGAGTGTAGAAGGAGCACACAGGTAATATTATGATCCTTAGATGTATCTTCCTGGCATTCATCAGGTGCCACAGGAAAAAAAATCAGATTTGGTAGAGGAAGACACATAGCAAATACATTCAAAGAAATCTCATTATGCTGTCTGTCTTTGCATTGAACAGGTTCAGTCTAAGCAGATATAACTGAAATGCATTTTACCTGCACTTCTAGTGGTGAGAAAGACTAACTCAAAACTGCTTGAAAATTAACTAAGAAGGAAGTTAAAAACAGACCACTCACTACCATCTTCATCTTTTATATCATGTCAACATAAGTTTGATGTACAGAGCAAATGCTGTACCTTACTGTGAACAGAAGCTGCTGCTGCTTCTGCCAGGAATTCAGGAAGCGAGTCCAATCTTCAGAGATTGCACTGCAATTTGAGGTTGAGCTGCCGAATGAAACTCCTTGTGCTCCTGGTTGCAAAAGCTTGCAAGGGTCCTTTCCTTACCCATTACTTCCTTTTGGGAAGAGCTCTCCATTGATAGCAACACATTTTCCAGCCTTGCTCCACCAAATGGACACAAACTGGTCCACCAGTTTCCACTATTTTCCAAAGATTTTAGATATGAGAGGGATGAGAATTCATTGGCTTCATCCACACTCATTCGAAACAGGAGGGACTTGCTTGGTCTTGTGCTCAACGCTTCAAGGTTGGACATCCTGTTCCTCCTTTATCTGTCATATGGTAGCATTACAGAGTGTTCTTTCTTCTTGTACTAGAACACCAGGAGAAATTATGTCTACAGACTCATGTATTGTCATGTAAATGAAAAGAGTAGTTGCAAGTATATAGGAAGAAGGCTCTGCTAGGCATGGGAAAAGGCTGTCAAAAGCACAGGAAAGTGATAGATTAAAAAAAAAAGGAGGGGAATTATCTGGCTTGCTCAAGTGGAATTAGAATGTACAATTGGAAAAGCACCTAAGGCAGCAATAAACTCCCAAGCCAAGGAAAAAGTTGTAATACTGATATCATAATAATAATCACAGCACTGAACCTTTCTAGTGTCAAAAAAAGCCCATTTAATTCTTGTCTGAGAAGCCAAATAGTCCCATGATTCTATAGTGAGGATCATGATACTGTACAGAACTAGGCTTTTAAATTATATCTGACATTGCTAAAATGCTCATCTAAATACTAGAAAGGCAAGTGTGAAATCAACCTGTTAGGAAAGTTCACAAATTATACAGCCCTTATCTCTCTGGGTAAGAAGTGCCAGGTTAGAGTGTAAATCCTGGAAAATGAGAAAAGAGCAAAGTTTTAGTGAATGTTTTTCAGAATATTTGGGTCATCACAAGTCAAATATTCTCAAGTGAAACTGTAAGTTGGTCCAAAAGGTGGTGTAGTAGGCCTGGAGGAAGGAGACAATTTTGTAACAGTTATGAAAAGTACAGTTTAAAGTTCATGGTCATTGTTATGAGAAGGAATATAGCCCTTTAGAAGTTACTTAGACAAAAGAGCAATTTTAATAGATTAATGCAAAGTTTTATGTTAACAGAACTGAGAAAGACTTGGAAAAAAACCCAACCCTGCATTGCCAACATGCATTTACTGTCTACAAAACATAGATAATCTTAGTGAGTGAGAGCAGTCAATATTGTCCATTATGGTGAAGAGCAAAAAGAAAAACTATTTGTATTTCACAGTTCTTCTACCATGTTAGAAGAAAATACGTACCTCGTATAAAGAAGAGAGCTAAACAAAGAATTTGAGTATATTCTGGTTTACTTGCTTCCAGAGTATGGGGTTTAGTACAAAATTATTTTAAATATTTTTATATAGTATGCATACTGGGTACCCGGTGTGTACAACTTATATCTGTAAGATATTATCCACTGTAACATCCTCATTACAATTCAGCATTTGAAATCTCTGAAAGTTGTGGGAATGGAACTTCCTAGCCTTTTTTCCCCTTTTGCTGGGGAAACCTTCTCCTTCTCCCACCTTGATGGTGTAATAGCTATGCATGTTGTCCAAGTCCAGCCCCTTCAAACCATTCAGTCTTCTTCCTATAGCAGCAATATGTAATCTGTCACCCAGAACATCCAGGTAAAAGTGGATGGTAAAGACTATGCTGAAAAAGTACTGAGAAGGATCCTTTTCTCCAAGATGTTTTTGCCTTCACTTATCTCTAAGAAAAGTCATTTTGAATGCTGAGCTAGGACCAGAGAATGGTGTTGAAAGGTAAGGTCAGTAAATCCAAACTTTTTTAACGAGAAAGAAAAAGAGGTAGCATCAAATTACTCTTGGATAGCAACTTACCTGAAATCTATGAACATTTTCATGTACTGAAGCTGGAGAATTTGTAAAACACTGAGTCATCCTGCTGTTGCTACTTAGCCTGTGGCAATGGTACCTCTAAAGAAAAGCAATCCCAAGTGCTGAAACACAGTCAGAAGATGAGACAGAGAGGTAATGTCGAGGTCAAGCAGACAGAAGTGTCTACTTGACACCATTTCTGTACTGATAATGTCAAAATACTATCAGCACCCTGCTAACCCCTTCATTTTACTGCTCTGCCTCCAAATTAGGTCTTTTTTCCATGTATAAGTAATATATATGCTTTCTGATATAGCCATGCTACAAGTCCTTTCTAAACTCCAATTTGCACACCTGCCTGGTGGCTACCCCAATATTCTCTGAGATTTTTGACCCAACTTCAACCCATCAGTTCTGACTGAGATTCAGCCTCCTTTCTGTCCAAGCACTCTTCACTCTGCTCTCCCAGGTCATGACAGGCTTAATAGAACCCTCAATTCCCTGACTACACTAAACATAAAAGGAGAAAGAGCAGACAACTTGTGCTTGCTATTTGCCAGCTATGTGGATTCCCTAGACTGCTAAATTCATTCTGCTGTTTTCTGTTGTGCTGCAGATGAGAGCACAGCATGAGGAAGGAGGGATGAGTTCAGCATATCTCTCTAGCAGAGTTAATTTGATGCTTCTGCCTCTGAAAGTGAGCAAGGTAGCAGAAGACACTTAAAAAAAAAAAAAAAAATTAAATGAGATAGGCTCCAAAAATGGAGAGGCAAACTGAAGGTCCCAGTTCCAATCAACATCCCAAACACTTCAGAAAATTCAAAACAATGACAAGCTACCCACCTTAATCAGATATTCAAGAAGCAAGGGTCAGATTTAGGTCTTCTCGGAAGCAGCAATCAGGCTCCTGGCAGGATGCAAAAACATAGCCAGAAGCAACACCTCACGAAGGACCTTCCACACAGATCTGCTTTCATCCAGACAGCAGTGCCGTTCAGTGGCCCCACTGCCTCTCACAGAAAAGGATGAGAAATGAAACACCACACACATTGAAGACGACATTAAAACAAAACAAACAAACCAACACTTAACAGCGCAAAACTGCAATAGCTGGTGAGGGAAGCTGTAGAAGCAGTGTCCTTAAAAATTATTAAGACAGCTTCTTCCACTGTGTGCTGAAAAACAGCTAACTGCATAAAATGGTTGCTGCAGATAGGATTTTTCAAAACTAAGGTACTGCTCGGTCAGGTGTGACAATAAAAAAAACTGGGGAAGGGGGATTGATGGTGGAGTTCCAGTGTACCAAATATTTCCGTCTAATTGAGTGCGTGAAGACAATATATGCATCAAATTTCAACACTGCATCTAAAAATCTATGGGGAAGGAAGGACTGAAGAAAGAGAAAGCTAAAAAGGACAAAGAACAAAAGGGTTACATTTTTGTACAAAATCTGAGCTTGCTAATGCCTATTTAGAAAACAAAGTCTTTTGTTAATGATAGCAACAATAAAGTCAAATAAATCAATGAACAAGGCAACTGGTGCAGAGTTTACAGAATTTAAACAAACAAACAAGAACAACGCCCCCACATGGGAAATTACTCAACTTTCCCTGCAGAACGTTCAGTGTTTAAGACTGTGTTATGTACAAAATATGCCACTGAAACATTCCTATGCCATCTTTGATTCAACGTCCATATCGTGCAGCCTTGCATTTCCTGAGATCTTTAAGAACTTTATTTTGCCATTTCTAAAGTACTAGTTTCTAGGGATTTAATTATACAGCCATGTAAGAGAACAAATCTCACTTTTCTGAAACATAATGCACATCGACATTCTGGATACATCATTCATTTCAGTCAATCAGAAAGTTGAGCAGCTGAAATGTGAAGTAAACATTCATTTGAGATAAAACTGAAATTGGTAGATTTCCATTTTAGTCACAATGCTGCACTTCAGTACTGGGATCCTTTGCTACAAAATATTAGTACTCTGCCCATTTGCAAAAGTACATGGTTCATTTCACTTTTAAATTTACTGGTGTTTACTCTTGTAATTCAGAAATAAAGAACACGGAATTACACAGGAATGCTCAGAACAAATTGAAGATAATTTCTTGGTAGAAATACAATCTACAGCTTCTAAGAATAGTAAGTACCTCCATATTTGTGGTGGATTGACCTTGGTGGAAAGCTATGTGCCCAGCAAAGCTGCTCTATCACTCCTCTCCTCAGCTGAACCAGGGAGAAAAGATAGAACAAAAGACTCATGAAAGGAAAGGACAAGAAGAGATCACTCACAAATTAGTGTTATGACCAAAACACACTTGACTTGGGGAAATTAATTTAATTTATTGTCAGTCAGATGAGAGTAGGATAAAGAATAAAACCAAATCTTAAACCACCTTTCCCTCAGCTCTCCCTTCTTCCCAGTCTCTGCTTCCCTCCCAATTTCTCTACCTCCTCCTCCCCAGCAGCACAGGATGACAGTCAGTTTGTCACATGTTGTCTCTGCCACTTCTTCTTCCTGAGAGACAGAACTTGTCACACTTTTCCTCTGCTCCAGCATGGGGTCTTTCCCATGGGAGTCAGTCCTCCACAAAATTCTCCAAAGTGAGCCACTGTTGCTGATGGGCTCAGCCTTGGCCAGTGGCAGGTCCATCCTGAAGCTGGATGGCATTGGCTCTACCAGACATAGAGGATGCTTCTAGCAGCTCCTCACAGAAGCCAGCTCTATAGCTCCCTGCTACCAAAAACTTGCCATGCAACTCCAATTTTTAGGTCTAACTCATGGGAAGCAGCATATTAAGGATCTGAAATTTGACTTACGACCACAGTGTTTTAATCTAGGATGGAATTCTTAATCAGCTGTTCTAAAAATTAGTTTCTCAACACCATTCTGAATAAAGTATTACACACACCCCCCCCCCTTAAAACACAATTGCTGCTGAAAGCTTAAGTGATTATGGTGTTCAATATGCTCTGCTGTTGCTCTCTTAAAGACTCTAATGACTGTGTGCATATACACAAATTGTTTGAGACTAGAAACCCTGGAGCTAAATGCTGTACCATTCCAATACTCCTTGAAAAATAAAACACAGACAACCTACAACAACAATCTGACATTTGGGTGTCCAGTGAAATTCATTCCTTTGCTGAAACCACAATCAGAAATATCTTATTTTCTAACTAAATGTCCCTTTTTTCATTATCCAAGTAATACAAATACTTTTCCAGAAGTAAGAGTTTGTTCAGTAAGGAATGAAACCACAATATATTAATGACAAATGACAATAACAAAAGGATTTCACATTATGCTATGAATATTTCAAATCTCCTGGTTTCAGCTGGAATAAAGTTAATTTTCTTCCCAGCATCTGGTACAGTGCTGTGTTCTGGATTTAGAATGATAATAATGTTGATAACACACTGATATAACCATATGATATTTTGCCAAGCTGTGTTTGTCCTGTGTTACAGAATCACAGAATTGTCACGGTTGGAAAAGACCTCTAAGATCACTGCATCCAACAGTCAACAACAAAAACAAACAAACCAACCAACCAAAAAAAAAAAAAAAAAAAAAAAACAACCCACAAATAAAACAAAACAATCACAAAACCAATCAACCAAACAAAACCCCCAAATGTAAAATAAAAAACAACCATAAAAAAATCCACCTCACCATCCCACTACAGCGTGCCCTGAAGCGCCTCATCTGCACGTTTTTTGAGCACCTCCAGGGATGGTGACTCCACCATCTCCCCGGGCAGCCTGTTCCAGTGCCTGACTACTCTTTCACTACAGAAATTCTTCCTAATTAGTGTAAACCTTCTCTGGTGCAACTTCAGGCCATTTCCTCTTGTCCTGTCATTATTTACTTGAGTGAAGAGGCTGCACCCACCTCACTACAACCTCCTTTCAGATAGTTGTAGAGAGCAGTAAGGTCTCCCCTCAGCCTCCTCTTCTCCCAACTCAACAATACCAATTCCCTCAGCCTCTCCTTATAGGCTTTCTCCTCCAGACTCTTCACCAGCTTGGTTGCCCTTCTCTGAACTTGCTCCAGCACTTCAATGTCTTTCTTGTGGTGAGGAGCCCAGAACAAAACACAGTACTCAAGGTGTGGCCTCATCGGTGCTGAGTACAGGGCCATGATCACTTCCCTTCTCCTGGTGGACACACTGTTTCTGATACAGGCCAGGATGCTGTTGGCGTTCTTGGCCACCTAGGCACACTGCTAGCTCATATTTAACCATCTGGTGTTGACCAACTCCCCCAGCTCCTTTTCCACCAGGCAGCTTTCCAGCCATTCTTCCCCAAGACTGTAGCATTCCCTGGGGTTGTTGTGGCCCAAGTGGAGGACTCTGCACTTGGCTTTGTTAAATCTCATACAATTGGCCTCAGCCCTTTGATCCAGCCTGTCCAGATCCCTCTGAGAGCCTTCTGACCCTCAAGCAGATCAACACTCCTATCCAATGTGGTGTTGTCTGCACACTTGCTAAGGAAGCACTCAATCCCCTCATCTAGATCATTGATAAAGATATTGAACAAGACTGACCCCAAAACTGAGCACTGGGGGACACAACTGATAACAGGCCACCAAGTGGATTTAACTGTTTACCACAACTCTCTGGGCCCAGCCATCCAGACAGTTTTTAACCCAGCAAGGAGTCCACCTGTCTATGCCATGAGCCAACAGCTTCTCTAGCAGAATGATGTGTGAAAGGCTTTACTAAAGTCTTTACATCTACAGCCTCCAGCTGGGCTTTTGCTTTCCAATTTTTTCTCTGCATGACCTAATGAGATACTTGTCCTCATCCTAAGGTACCTGCCCTTTCTTACAAAGGAGGTAAACTCTCCTTTTTTTCCCCCCGAGTCCCGGCAAAAGGTCCCTGTTCAGCCAGGCTGGTTGTCTTCCCGGTCAGCATCAAGGACTTTTCAGCTTCTCATACTGCCCTGCCAGAAGAAGCTGGGAGTGCACAAGATGCAGGCAAATGGCACAGCAAGGACAGCAGACTCAAATGAGCCAAAGGGGTGCTCCATACTATGAGGCATCATGCCCAGTATCTAAACTGTGAGGAATGGGCCAGGGGACACTGCAGCTCGAGGACTGCCTGGGCATCAGTCAGCAGGTGGTGAGCAATTGTTATCATACATCACTTGTTTTGTATATTCTACTATTTATCTGTTATCTGTTATTTATATGTATCTATTATTTGTATATTCTACCGTCTTTATCTCAAACCATTAATTTTACTTTTTTTTTTTTTAATTATTATTCTCTCCCCTCTCCCACTGGGAGGAAATGGGGAGTGAGCAAGTAGCTGCATGGTACTTGGTTGTTAACTGGGGTTAAACATGTCCTGTTAACAAACAAGTGTGCAAATGGGGGGCAGAGGGATGAGTGGTTAGGTTTGATTAAAAGACCATTCAGAATAAACTGAACTTAAAAACTGTCTGGGAGACAGCATGAATTAAAAAAATTGATATATGCTTATTTTAGTCACAAAATTCAATTTAGCATTCTCCCTGAAGAACCAACAATGTAGCATCTTTTGCAGAGTAATTCTTTTAAAAAGCTTTAAATTTGAGTGGTAACAATCTCTGCCCCAAATACAGAAGACTTGCAAGTAAATATTTCAAGCAGAACAGAAAAGAATTAAATTCGGTTAACACAAAAGAGATCTGACAGCTAACGAAAATACCATCAGATCTGCAACCATGGGTGTTTAATTTGTCTCTATATTGAGATACACAAAATAGATTAATAACTATTCCATTTAGCTTTTGAAACTGCAATTTTACTACTACTGTGATGCTTTTCCAAAACCTAAGTGGGATGCAAAATTTAACAGTGCTCCTCTGATCAAGATACATTTCAACTACATGATGGTTCTAAGATGTAAGTTAGACCCATTCATACATGACAGAGGAATAGAACAAATTCAGCTTAAATTACAAATCGCAGGCAATTTTTTTGCATGTTATGAATTCCCCTTGAAAAATAGCCTCTTGCTATTAAAAGTGAGAAGAAAGGGACACGTATCCAGCTAAACAAAGGTAGATGAAAAAAAGAAGGAAGAAGAAATAAAAGCAAAAAAATAGAAGTGGAAGGAACCAATCTATTACACTGTTACACTAAGCCAGTAATCAAGTAATGTTTCCATCAAGAAGACAAGAGATCCAGGCTAGAACAACAGGGACTGGAGTTGAAAGTAACTTTGTTGTGTTATGGGATAAATCTTCTATTAGCTTTGCAGACTTAGGAGCAAAGTTAAGGGCCGCAGAATAGTGGGAAGATAAGAACTGTCCTTGTCCCTGTTCCACCACCCCCAAAACACTACCAAAAGACCTTGGTAATCAAAGTGCTAATGAAAAGATAATTGTAAAAGATGGTAGATCCATACACTTTCACTAACACTTTTCTGCTGAAATAAGACTGAATCATGCATTTGAGTCTTAAACAGGAATGAAGACATTTTCTCTGTGGCACCAAGACTAGGCCTACTGTTTCCAGACAGTAAGCTCAAGAAATTTACAGAGTGAGTTTCTGCATATTAGGAAGACCTAGACTTGAAAAGAAAATTGACACTAATATTTCTGTTGTTTTCAATTATTCATTAAGGAACAGGAAAGAAAAAGAGTGAATAATTTTGAAGTCTCCACTTCATGTGGTTAAATACTTGCTTTATATTAGCAAGAATCCCCTTGTATGAAGAAGCAAACTAGCAGAACCTGGAAATGATGAGTCAAGCCCTTCTATACCTCTTGATGGAGCAGCCACAACAACAGTGGATCAGGTGGAAGCTCAGCAGAAGTAGCAGCTGCTCCAAGAAGGGTAGAGAAGCCAGGTTGTGAACCAGCAGAGCACATCTCAGAATAGACCTGTGGCAGACTTCTCCATGGCCACCCTACTATCCAGAGCAGAAACCTAGTCCCATTAGCCTTCCCTAGAACTGATCCAGGCTGAAGACTCCAACAAGCACTGCAAATGCAAAATATCTGAGGCTACTCTTTGAGAATAAAGTCTATCAGGATGGCTTCTGGCAACATCTTCACGCCCTTGTAGCAAGGCACATCAGCCATTGTGATCCCTTGGTTTGAAACTGATGCCCACGCAGCAGTAAAATTTTTGGTTGCATCAGCATTGACAGCAATTAAATCCAATGGATCCAGTGCAAAAGGTGTACATCAAACTACTGCATGCAGCTTCATTTTTTCATTTTTCCTTGTAGCCGGGAGTCTCAGTTGGCTAGAACTGCCCGTGCAGCCTGGCAGATGAGCCAGTATCAAGGTATGGGCTGTGCTTGTTATTGTTACTTCATTTGGATAAACTGCGAGGGAGGGCAAGATTATGCTCATGATGACTTTGTAATGAAGAGCTCAGGCATTATTTTAGAGGTTGTTTATATAGGTGCTACATGTGGAATTAAGTACCGTGAAAATGCAAAATGAAGCAGGATTTTTTTCCAGACAGAATTTCAAAAGCATACCATGACACTCAAGATAGAGATGGCTGACAGGACTTTTTTTCCTCTGTGCTTGAATAAATTCATGTACACATCAGAACTGACTAAAGGTGTTTTCTTTAGAGGAATACTTTAGTAAACTGCACTTTAACAGAAACACAATACACCAATTACCATAGAAATTCTTGCCAAGACTTTTTAGCATTAATTTTGAAAGGCCTGGCAATAAGAAGAAACAATGAAATCATAACAATTTATAGTGTTTGAATTACACTGCAGAATTCTTCGGCTATCAGAGCATTGCTATATAACTGCATAAATTTAGACGCCACAAAAGCAGCAACTACAATGCACTATTCTCTTTTTGTTACCTCTTTTATTGCATTTCAGTGTTGAAAGTCAAAACAAATGAGAGCACTAATCAAGCAAGTGACAGTGCTAACGTATCTATTCATCTGAGTTCTGAATAGAATATGCCTCCTAAATAATTTCAGGCTCTCAACTTGATTGTGTCTCAAAAAGCATGTATGAGTATATTAATTGTAATCTGGAACTATCAATGTACACCAAGTAAGTGTCTGTTTTATAATTTGCTCTTAATTGGCTTACAGAGAAAGAATATATTGTGCAGCAAAAGCTTAGTTTTTAAGAAGTTTACAGTCATTTACTAGCCTTATATCAAATTGATAATTAAGCCTGGAATATCAGTATAGCGTTACCAGGCTGCAGTAAGGCTTTTGCAACTAAACATCAAACAGTTTAGAAATCAGCCCAAATACTGGTTAGTAGACAGGCAACTAATCTTCTGTATGTGGTTCCCAACAGTGATCCATCAGTCAGAACTCTGGACAAAAACTCAGGACACCTGAATTCACCTCACTGGCCTTTGACAATACACTTCATGTCTATGTAGAACAAATCAAAAATGCCTGGTGGCTTCTGAGACCTAAGATTAGAAGACAGATTAAACAGCAAGAAGGCTGCTACACTTTGCTAGCTGAAACACCCCTTTTCACTTCAATATAAAATACCACCAGACTTTAAACAGTTTTCACACTGCATCTCTGCTTCAATTTCTTGCAACTGCTACTATCCCCACTCTTGAATGTAACTCCAGCAGTCTCATTCAGCTTTCTGCACTTCACCCTCATTCCAGCTGAAGCCTGACTTCTTCCCTAGGTGACAGGGAAAGATTCCTCTCCTGAGTGTCACCCACTGAAATAGTTCTCTGTCTGTGAGATGCCTGCATCCTTAGTTACAGGACTTAAGAAGGTCTGCACCAAATGAGTCCTGGGACTGCAGGAGACAGAAGGATGGTGATATAGTTAGGGCAGTTTAATACCTTCTTGGGAGATCTGGCTGATTTGATCTTTACCTCCATTCTGGACATCTCAAGTCTTAAGCAAACTAAACTTATCACAGCTGATCAATTAATATTCTGTGCATCCATCTGCTGAGATCCATACTTACAGAAATGCTGATTGTGCAAAAAGGTACATGTGAAGACACTGGGAAGCTGAAGTCTCTTTTAATAATAAAAAATTAAATCATTTCAAGTACTCTGTGCATTTTAAAGAACATACAAAATTGGAGACCATGTGGCAATTTTAGCTTTAAATCTCTCTGTACCTTGTTTTCTTTTCTGTAAAATGAAGATAAATTATTTTCCCTCTTTGCATATTCTTTTCACAGCATCTCTGTGATACCAGTGAAAATCATATTACAGTATGAAACTTAGTTTTAGAAATTGCCTTTTCAGGAGCAAATGAAAATCATTCGTTAAATAAGGCATCAGGTGAGGCATGGAGGAGTTGTTATACTTTTTTTTAAAAATCTGTCATTCAAACATAAGTATCAGTGCAGAAACTGCACTCCTGTTTGCTGAACACCAAGTTTTGTACTTCAACACTATCCTAATGCTGAACTAGTTTTCATTTCTGTATTTTCTAGTTTGTGGGTACTTACACTGACTCTCTGCTGTCCCCAAGCTTTTTAATCTCAAGGGAAAAAAAAAATATATATATATAAAGGTACATATATACACACACAAAAGGGCATTAAAATGAGAAATATTTTTGGAATACTAAAATCTAAGTTCAGTTTCCAACAGTAATTCACATTTCATGTGCTCCTGCTCATCCTTTCTCAATTAAAACTTGTACATTTGCCAATAAAGATTCAGAGATCAGCAGTTCATTTATCATGTTTGCTTGAGTTACTCATTTCTAGATCATACACCCATTCCAAGCTACTTAACACACAGCAGTGTTGGATGGATTGATTAAAGAATGTAGTTTCTGTTGCCAGTGACAACTATGATAAAAACACTTAAAAGGAGGAAGGATTGGATCCAGGGTGATGAAAGTAACATGCTGAAATAGAGCAGAGTTTTTAAATCTTAAGATGAAAGTATTTTTCAGCAAGACAGTTGCACTTGCTCTGACAAAACAGAGGCTATGAAAAGCCTGGCCTGCTAAACACAAATCCCATGAGTTAAGAAAAGGTGAATAGCAAAGTACCTGTTTAAACTGAAAAATGTTAAGTATTCCAGTAGCCAAGAACTAAAAAGAATATTCAGTTTGTTTATAATTTTCTAAAGAAATGTTGTCTTCACATTCAGATTAAGCATAAAGGCTCATCACAGAACAACACACCAGGGAGCAAGGAATTAATGTGTAAAGGGAAACAGAGCAGAGTGCAGCAGGGGTGGGCATTCCTGCAATCATACTGATAGTCTGAAATCTGCTCACTTGCTACAGAGAATTCAGCGCTCACCTGTGAGCAACTCTTCCTTCTTATTCACAAGATGAAAAGATTCAAATTCTGTCTCTTACTTATTCCACTGTAGATTTTTTTCTTTTCTTTTATTGTCAGTCATGCCTTAAGCAGCTGCACAGCGTATCTTAAAAGAATATAAACCTTTCATCCACTTTGGCAAACACTCAAGCTACAGTGACTGGAACACTTAAGCAAAGAGGAGAAACCAAAGAGTTACATCTGTCTCTCCAAGAGAGTGCCTAGAATAAAGTGAAGTTCTAGAAGATTAGGAGCATTCACACAACCTGTTCAGGGAAACCTCTCAAGATATTTGTAAATGAATATACAGAATGTACGTTTTGTTCTTTCTTCCACCTCTCCATAGAAGTTCCAGGAGAGAATAAAATACATTCACCCAAGAAAGTGCACATCTCAAGCATGCTTTTATTTTATTATTCAAATTGACCTTTTCTGACCTACACCCTCAATTTCCTATACTTAGCAAAGCTGCTCTTGGCTTCCCTGAAACTTCTGCCTTTGTATGTAAGCATGTAGAAATAGCACACCAAAGTTACGTGACAGTAATAGCTATGGAAAACAGATGAAAGCTATCCCAGTTAAAGTTTCCTGATTTTTAAATCAGACTTACAACATTTTAGTAATCAGCTCATGATCATAGACTGGTCAAAGGAGGTAGCACCAAAACTACAGTAAGGAAGGTGTGCTTATATGGAAGCTTTTCTACATGTTACCTTTCAAGTTGCTGTTGGGTTTTTTGGTTTTGTTTGTTTTGTTGGTTTTTGGGGTTTTTTTTTGTGTATGTGGGGGTTTTTTTTTGTTTGTTTGTTTTTTAAATAACTCTTTTAGATCCTGCAATTGGTTACAAAAATGCATAATTTGATAGTTGCTCTTTGTTACCAACTTCTATTACTATACAGACACTACTGTATGGCCCTGGCTCAGTAACAAACTGTGAAATAAACAAATGCTCATTTATCAAGTTTGTTAGGATTTCTGGTGAAAGTATTTTTCACTTGTTTGCTAAATAACATATGGCAATGTTAGATTATTTAGTCATTGGTTCAACTATACTTTTCTGGTCTTGCTCTTTCTTTCATCTACCCATAAAGCATTATAACTATCCACCCTCTTGCTCAGCACTTAAAACTACATACACTATACTGGTGAAAGTTCTGGTGAAAGGACTCAAATATTTATATGCCAGTAAAAATCCTGAGGGCAAATATTGACCTTGACTATACTGTGGTTACAATCTCTAGGTCCTTAATTCCATGTCAAGCCAAGACCCAAATACAATTATCTGTCCTGCCCTCAAGTTAGAAGTGGAGGAAACCAAGCACCTGGACCCAAAGAAGCTGAAAAGGAAGAAAAGCACCCCAAAGACTGCTTTTCAGTCCAGTCAGCTACTTTTTAATGGTGTGTTTAGAAAAGTAACTTAGTTATTTGAGCAATCTGTAAAAAGTATCTTCTGGCAAGAGTGAACTGCATCTACGAACAGCAGACACTGCTGGTACAGCCAGTATAGGTTAGACCTACATATCTCTTCCTGTACCAGTCCCCTCATCTGTATCCTGCAGTCTCCAGCAGATTCTTACACTTTATTCAGATGCCAAACCATCTCCTAAAAGTTGGACTAAGCAGCCTGTTAGAAAACATGAAGGCTTGTCTTCAATCTCCTTTTCACAAAGGAAGTCTCTGGGAATTCCTGCAGCCTTAGAGGAGTTTAATCAGCTTTTAAACACTTTTAAACCAGCAGGAAGGAAGGAGGAGGAAAAATTTTTCTTCCACATAGTTTGATTGATACATCTCAAACCAAACTTCTGTCTCAGCAACAATTCACAAATTACTCAAACTGCAACCGTTTTGAACAAAGACGACATAGGGAATCATAGGAAAAGTAATACTGCAGTTAGAAATTGTAGCTGGAATTCAGCCCCCAAGATGGAACTGAGGCGTCCAAAGAAAATTCCTATGGAGCAAGTTGTTCCTTCTCTAAATACTTAATTCAGTAAGCAAATAAAAATGAAACATAACACTCTAAATCCTTTCACCATCAGAAGTTTCTTCAAGATTTTGATGTTGGCTTTGGAGAGAAAGGTTCCTTCTAACTCATTTTCCTTCTTGAAACTATATATTTCTGTGTTTCCCAGACAACAGAAAGGTCTTTCTGGTAACATAAAAAATATCCTGGTAGCATGTAACAAGCAAATTAATCACTTTCACGTGGGTGTGGTTTTGTTAAGGTTTTTGAACTCAAAAATTAATGAGACATTAATCCTAGAATAACAAAACCCCAATGGTTTATCTTTTTGAGGAGTGGAAGTTTCAGCCACAGATCAATAAGGCCAAGCCACTTCCAAACTCTCTACAGAAAAATTAATCGCCAGTCAAGCCTTTTAAACACCACATGGATTGTTTTCTCTTCTGGAATAGTACAGAAAAAAAATGTTATTTCTATTTCTTCAACAAACTGCTGAACAAACCCCTTCTAACTTTTTCACTGCCAAGTACCTCTGGATATTCAAAGCCATGTCCTTGTAGGTAAACATAATGTATAAAATTGAGTATACATAAATAATCACAATAATGCTCTTTAAATTGTTGTTATTATGTCCTACATATTTTGAAAAAAAATATTTTAAACAAAATAAATCTGATGCTTTCTCCTGAAGAAATAATTCTCCAGAAATGTCAAAACACACTATCATCTTATAAGAAATGCAAATATATTTTCCTAGTCATTTAAGGGAAAAGTTTACATAAAAGTAAGATTCTTGTTCTGTTTAAAGACAAAAAACCCACAACAACCAAACAACAACAACAAAAACCCCAAACACAAAAAACCAAAGCCAAACCAATCCCAAATTCCTTTGACGTTATCCACATAAAAGATCACACTTCTGCAAAAAGGCAAAAAACCAAAAAAAGTGAATTCCCAGAATGAGTGGCTAAGATCTCAAATTAGTTTTCCTCTTACCACCATCTGCATTTTAGCATTTTTCAAATATCTCTTCTTATGTCTCTATGTTTTTACAAAGAAATCCAGATAAAGGAAAGGCACTGTTAATTGCAGAATTGACAAGATGAGCACCAGTAAAGATGACAGATGCTTAACAGGATTTGGTTCTCGGTGCCTTAGATTTCTATCTCCCACTAAAATGAAATGTCAAACACTGAGATTTGTTTAAGAACATGTGAACAGGTTTCTTAATACAGAACTAGACCAATATAAGCCTTATACTATGCAACAGCATTTTTAAATATCTGATTAAATAAACATTCTTTGCCAACTTCAGCACAGAAAAAGAATTAAACTTTATCTCAGATCCATTTTTTAGTCATTGGAAAAAACTGATCTAGAACTGCTGCCATCTGCTTACCATAATGGAGAAGAGGAAATTTCAAACAAAAAAAGGAATAAAAGAAATTTCTAGTGTATTTCCCATTATACAAGAAATCAAACAAACACAAACTTCTTAGCTGCAACATACATGTCCATATCCAGCCCTACCTTTAGGGCGAATTGGAGAACTGAGGTTATAATTCCTTTTTCCTGCCCACAAACCATGTCCTCAAGTTCTCCTTAGCTTTCTCCATACACACAGATTTTGTTTTACCATGTACAGGCTCAGGAAAATTGGTCATATCTGCCTTAATGCATGGGTTAGTATTCCACTTTCAACATGGAGTTGTATTTATCTCCCCACAGCTGGAAGGTAAGGCTAAAGCTGCAATAAAAGATGTCCAGTTACAAGCTGGGGTTTTTTGTATTTCTAAACTAGGAAAAAAAAAAAAAGTAGCTCATAAAGTAAACTTACAGGGTTTTAAATAGCCCATGATCTTCCCTTTCTACCATATTTTCTACCTTTCATATCAGCATGTTAATAAGTGCCCTGGATTACCCATCCATGTAATGGTCTCTTCAGGTGGCTCAAGAGTCTCTTGAAATAATTCAAAATCAAAGGAAGCATTTTACTGAAAATAGTAACAACATCCAAGATCTCCACTTTACAGGTACCATGGTGTCACGTTAAGGTTCACATACAAGGTGGGTACCAGCCTCTTCTCTCAAGTAAATAATGACAGGACTAGAGTAAATGGTCTCAAACCATGCCCTCCACCAGGGGAGGTTTAGATCAGATATTAGGAAGAATTTCTTTACTGGAAGAGTAGTCAGGTGCTGGAACAGGTTGCCCAGGAAGGTGGTGGAGTGACCATCCCCAGAGATATTAAAAAAAAACATGTAGATGAGGCACTTCAGGACATGCTGTACTGGGACAGTAAGGTGGTTTTTCTGTGTTTTTTGGTGTTGTTTTTGTTGACTGTTGGATGCTGTGATCTTGGAGGTCTTTTCCAACTGTGACAAATCTGTGATTCTGTAACATACCGGGTTTTCTGCTCCCTTACTGCATAAAGTACAATTTCTTCCTAATATTTGTACTCGAGACAAGAATTAGAGGGGAATACTATTTGATCTGTCAGAGTATTAATCTCTGTATCAGATTCTTTTCAATTTTAACACAATTGAATAGTGATAAACACTAGGAATATAATGGTCTCTGTGAAGTAACTTGACAACTTCTTAAAAGTCTATCAGCAGACACACAGAATCACCATCAATTCCAACTAGTAGTAGTCTGGTCATGTGTTTGTCCCATTATAAGAGGCATTCTATATATAGAGGATGCTGAGCTAAAAGGATTTCAAGCTTAATGACTGCACACATAACCTTGCAAATGTAGCACAGATCATAAATGGTAACTTCTTCAGCCTGCAAATACACACACTGGGGAGTGAGGGTAGGGTAAGAAATGAATAGCCATGATCTCAGCACAGACGTCAATGTTATCTTTGTATTCCACTGCTAATTTTACAGCACCAACAGTGCTATTCAGTGCTATTAAATTTATGTCTGATAATTTAGCACAAACAACTAAGGCACCCATTTGTAACATTAACCAAGAGCAGAACAGGCAAGTGAGTGCACTTAAAATTTTACAGAATGGGAAATTGAGTTCAGAAGCCCCTGATGTCATAAAACACCTCTATGTTCATTCCCAATGGTAAAAGAAAAGGGCATCGCACTTGCAAAAAGTCTTAACTGACTGTGAGAATGCAAGATCCCAAACTGGTCCAAATAATCACACCTAATGTTCCCTGAACAATTACAGAAGCCTACAACTTTCCCCACACTCGCTCCTACAATGTAGTTATGGGCTGTAAACACAAATATCCATGACAGGTTGTTACCAGACAAGTAAGTAAAAAGCTCATAATACAAAGCTCTGTAACTACCACTAATACTGGTACTAGTCGCATTACTTGCATTTCATAATTAACTTTATGGTTTGAATTGTAACTTAATTTTAATTGACCCAAACTTTGCGTTGGAAAAACGCTACTGAAATAAAGAAGTTAAAGTTTTGCTTACTTTACTGTATGTATTACAGAAATCACTTTCACCACATCAGGACTGTTGGTGGATTTTAATGGCTGAGACAACAGAGGTTTAAGGAGTCCAAGGTGAAATACTGCAGGTTTTTATCACATTCTCCCCACAGGGACAGTATGGAAAGCTAAGTATCTGCCCATGGGCTTAACTGTGATTTGGAAAATGTTTGTGGGGAATTTTTAGAAATTACATTTTCTTCAATATTCTAGACTTTCATACTGTCTTATACAAGAACTTTCTTTGTATGAAGGTAACTGCTGTTGTGAACTACAAGCTAATAAAATCTACCACTACAAGCTAAAACAATCAGCAGATGCAAGAAAACCCATTCATCACAGCAACTGGTTTGTATTCTGATACCTGTATGATGGTTTGATATTTATTCTTCTGATCCATCAGCTGGCACAACATGCCACACAACACAAAGGCAGCGTTCCACATCAAGACTGTTGTGGCAAACATAATTAATTGTATGCCTTTCACAAATCCATTTATTTGGCTTGACCCACTACACGTTAATTTCAATCCAATATAGAAACGTACAACAGAAAGATAGCACAAAGAAGTATCATATTCAAGTAGGCAGAGCAAGTGTCACAGGTTGCACACTCCCTGCATATTCAATCTGTTGGCAACACAATGGTATTAAAGAGTGAGCTGCAGAAACTTAAGAGTATATTTAGAAATGACCAAAGAAAGAGGTTTCCACACAGGAGACTGACAGGACTCATTCTACAAACACAATGCATAATTGATTGTTGCCAAATAAATACCTGTCAACAAATATCATTTGTGTTGGATATGCTATCCAGATTTTTTACAGCAGCCAGAAGGAACTGTGAAGGGTTTACAGCTGCTGTAAATCTCCTTTGATGCTTATGACTACTGAAAAGGAGAGTTGACCTTTCATAACCTTACCTGTTCTCTACAGGTTTCTGCAAGTACTTCTGGAGTTTACAACGTCTAAAGAACTGCTAACTGTCTGACAGAGCTCAAAGTAAAACAATTTTTGAATGCATAAGAAATACTTAGGATTTTTACAGAACTACTTCTAAGAAAAATCTTGAAAATAAAAGCTATGCAAGCATTTGCCCTTCCCATAGCTAAAATTTCAGCCGTTAAGATATAACTGACTTAAGAACTACAGTATACTTTTATCCATACTTACATAAATTCAAGACACGTGGAGGAATTATATTTTTTAAATTAATAACTCATTAGTCTTCTCCCAGACTACAAATTGCAAGACATAGAACTGTCTCAGCAATCACCCAAATACTTTTTGCATTCACCTACATGAAGTAACAAAGTAACCTTTTATCTTCAACTTTTAAAATTAACTGAAAACAAACTCAGTATTATTACACATTACTGGCAAATTATTTTGTTCAGATAATAATCTTTATTCACTTTTCCAATAACTTAATGCATATATCTCTATTTAGCCATACGCATTTTGTCAAAGATTAAACAAGCTTCTATATTTTCATGCAATCTTCAAAACAATTGAACATGAATGCAGACACATCTGTCTTCTGATAGCCAGTTCTCTGAAAACATGAAGTCTCTCACTGGCTAAGATTCTGTCTCCGCAGTTGGTAAATTTTGATAAATGATTTTATTCAATGTCAACACAGTTTTACCCCTTCATAGGAAATAAACTGCTAAAAACATAACTAAGCAGGTAGGAAGTTAGGGAATGCTTGAAATCTACTTTTTGAAAGGATAAGCATGCAAGACCCCAAATCATTGTTGTTAAGGTAAAGGTTTCCTAGACTGATTAAAAAAAAAAAAAAAAAAGAAAGAAAAAAGAAAAAAGAAAAAGTTATTTAACCTAAGACTAAACCATGAGATGATACACTGCATGAAAATTCCTGATTTTATAAACAACTTCACACTGATTTTCCACTTAAAGAAAAACAACCCAAGAACAATAACTGCTTGAAAACCTTCCACCTACAGACTTCTATCAACAATTACAAGAAAATGATGACTCCAAACGAATCTTCATTTCTTTTCCATGATGTGCAAACACTTCAATGAGAAAGTCTTTGTCAGGGTGAGCAAATGACACAAAAGTAGATATGCTACAAATGGATTTATACAAGAACCCTTCATAAATAAAAAGCAAGCATTACAGCACACAGCAACCGAGCTATAAGATTTACTTCCAAATTATAACATTCTCAGCATTATTCCATTCTTGTTTTCTTATAATTTAGCTTGACATGACTAGAAAATTTACGGCATTCTGAAGTTGTTTATTTCACAAAGTCATGTCACTGTTACATGAATTGCAACTTGAAATCTTAACATACTTTCTTACAACTTTTACCTCGTATTCTTTCTTTTTTTTAAGCATCTGAGTTTATTAATTTCCAAATAACACCCATCTTCACAAACTAACATCATAGTTTTGAGTGTCATTCAATCACACATTCTGAATTCCATTTGTGGAAAGGAATTGAAGACTGACTTGAAAGTTTTCAAGTAAATTACATTAAATATGAAAACCTATTCACTTTCTTGGTGTGAATGCAAGATGCAATCTTCTGTAAATAAAAAAACAGGCATACTAGTTCCATCTACTGACCAAGTATTCTCAAGTTAAAAAAAAAAAAAAAAAAATCACTTGTCTTAAAAAAGACTGGAAATTTGTTGATAATTCAAATCACTTTGAGGATAAATAAAAGATTTTCCATTAATTACACAAATTATAGTGTCTTCAGTTGCATTATTGTAGTAGTGAAAGCTTTGTCAGTTTTTTTGCTTCTGGAAATCCCAAAGCATATTGAAAAAAAAAAAGTATTATAAAAAGGAAAGAAAAATTCCATGCATTTAAAATATAGCAGACTACAATGAGTATATTAATATGGTACTGTGCATGTTTTCACTGCTATAACATGCTTTACTGAATTATGCGTTGCAAGAAATGATAAATCATCATAAAGGAGTGCATATTAAGAGGCTGTTAACACTCCATATTTAAGATTTATTCATTTAGGTTATGAATAAGATCAGGGTATCACATACCACATAATGGTTAATCAGAACTAAGGAATTGGAGCATTAGCCAAAGTGATGTTTTTCTGCATAGCAACAGAGGTATCCGTCTCTTATTGTCATTTAAGTCCAAAAAAAAAAAAAAGATTTAAGATGACAGAAAAGAAAGCCTTAGCGTTGCCTGAAGTGTTTACAGACATAAAATGGACAGGTTTGTCCTCATCACCAATGGTATCATCAAAACCTGGGGGCTGAGTGAAGCAAGGAGAATCATACCCAATTCTGGCAGTGACCTTTTCCTGTACCTCTCACTTTTCATTTGGGTGAAGGATGAGACAGTGGAGTAAGCAGCAGTTCTTCGGTGGGGAAACACTGGAGCAAAGCCTACCCAGGACAGAGAAGTTTATGTCACTTCCACACCACAATAATGCACAGACAGTGCCAATTTGCTGAAAATACAGGGAAGGTAGGGGACGCAAGAGGTAAGAGAAGTTTAAAGGAATTGCTGCTTGGCCTTTCCTCTGGTGGTAGAGAAATTGCTTCATCACTGGTAAGCATCTTAATGCCAAGGCTGTTCTTCAGTACTGGTTATTGAGATGTGGGACTCACAGCTTGCAGCCTATGCAACAGGGGTTGCTTAATTATTCATGCAAAATAAGAGTTCTGTGCCCTAGCACTAAGGGGCACAGTCTTCAAGCTACCTCAGGCAGAGAAAGGATTACAATACAGGCAACTAGAGTATTTTCCAATGAAGAACAGATCACTTGATATTTAATTTCAGCAAGGAAAAATATTTCAATTCAGTTAAATTTGGTTATATCCAATATAAATCCAAACAGTGTTTAGGCCAAAAACTTGGAAAAATACGCAGGTCAGGATGGGAAACAGCTGATACTCCTGTGACTGTTGAGTCCCTGACCCTGCCAGCACCAGCTGGTTAATGAGAACATTATGACATTATAAAAGACAATGCATATTCTGTGTGCCCAGGGAAGTTCACTGATCAAATGATGGCTTTTCATAGTAAATAGCCAAAGTGGACAGACACTGAGGGCCTCTGAGCTTACTACAGCTGGCAAACAATCACACACAATTTAATTTTGCCAATGAAATCTCTTCATATATGGTTATAGGTAAAGACTAAAGAGTACAACAGGCTTTAGCCACAGATTGATATTTCAATTGTTACTGAAATACAGGTTATAGTGGATAAAATAATTTAAGTATGGCATTTATCTAGAGAATTCTGTGAGAGAAGTGTTACATCTGCCTTGTACTCAATTACTTGGAGTATCTAGTCCTCTATTTAAGAAGACAGAATTGCATGCTACAAGAAAATTATTATTTGGCTACCTTATCATTAACAATTCACCTAGGAAGAGAGATTCAACTACATCTAGAAAAGCTCAGAAGAAAACTGAACATGTAGCATTGCAAATATTGTGACATGCAATATCTAGCAGCAGAGGGAAAAGGCCTGCTTTGCTGCTGTTTCATTGAATATCAGTAAAAAGATACATTTTCTAGATAGAAGGTTTGCTATTGATTTAAAAGTTTACGTCTCAATTATTGTTTCAGTTTTCTTGAACCAACAGGTTAAAGTGTTATTGTTTCCAAGTGACTTCCACTAAGATTCACATACAAAATGAGGGCCGCAACCAACTGAAAGAAGTTAGTTATTTCCTGTATTTTTATATTACCCATACTGAATGAATATTAATAAAGGAAAATGTATAAGCTACAACACAAAACAGGTAAGCAGAATAACGAAAATAAGGCTTCTAAATAATCTAAATGCACGTAAAATATAGACACAATAGTGACCAGAGTAAAACTAATTCGAGTTTGGGATTTGTTACAGTTTCATTAAATTCTGTCAGAGTAATTTAAGGAATTCAGAGTAGCTCAGCAGGATTCAGCATAACTGTGCATGATCATAAATTTCCACCAGCAGAAGTTGTCTGCAACCTTGGTGTGGAGATCAGCTTCATTTTCCACAGGGCAAAGGACGAGAACTGTTCAATCAGCTAAAAGCCAGCAAATATAAAAATGTAGTAAGTCCTGACCAATTACACTTCAGAGAGATTCATCACTAGAAAAGGCTAATTAATATCTTCACTCCCTCCATCTACATTTATATTAGAAGTTCAAAAGTTAATTCTATTTTTTAAATCACAAAAACACTACCTACTATTAATGTCTTGCCAAAAGCAAGAAAAAAAAGCTTTGAGCTTCTCACTGCACTATGACAATGCTTGCCACCTCTGCATTACGGACTTCAGAGAGGGCTGCACCTTCTCTCCATATCTAACAATACTGCAGTCCTTGTAACTAGGTCTCATGTTTGGCTTTGGCCCATTGGCATACACCTGCCCCAGGTTGTTTCAGAAGATACCAGGAGACAGCAATTAAAAGAACCTGATCCTTCCAGAGAAGGCAAAAGCCCAAGGGAAAACTCCCCTGTGCAAGTATCCAGGTTCTCCTGGCTTGCTGGTCTCTGATCCTTGTATTCAGGAGAGCAGTACTGTTTAAGAAAGAGCAGCATTAACATGAAGACCATTCACTGAAGCTTATACATTCAACATTTCTTTTTTTCTCTGCATATTTTTGATGGACATCTGGTATAGCTCAAAACAGTCATCATTTGATTTTCAGCCTCTGCTTTGCCCCTCCACCTTCTTTAATTGAGGCAATTGGCAACTGTAGCCTGGAATGTATTTTAAAGATTCATTTTGGTCAGACATTTAAGACAATTCTTTATAAACTTTGTTCTCTAGAAAATACCATCTACTTTACTGCTTTTTTAGTCTGGTACCTTGAAAAAGATTTGCTGTAAGGGGCTTTTCTATCCATTATAAGGCTGCTTTAAAATACACTTTAACCTATTCAGTGAAGGCACTGACTTAAATCTTCTTACTGGTATCTTCTAAACTAAGAAACTGTATCTAATGTAGAAATAAAATCTGTATCAATTTACCTAGAACTCCATAAATGTAGACCCTAGAAAGAAAAAACAAAAGGGGAGATGGGTGTAAAATGGCAAACAGTGCACTGCTGATACACAAGTAAAAGTGTGATCTCTGTCTGGAGACCAATTAACAGAATTTGCCCCAGAAACTGGAAGGCAAGTGAAAACAGCAAAAACCATTTGAAAGGAGCGGAACAAGGATTAGAGGCTTTGCAGGTCCTGCAACTTACAGCTCCTCTATAATTATACCATAAATCAATCATAAACAGATCATTCACGGAACATGCTAAGATTTTTAAACACTGTATTTTAAAATTAGATGGTATCAAGTTATTCTTAAAAAAACAGGTGCATTAGTACCATAGTTTCTGAAATCTTAGACACCTCAGTGTTACAAAATATAAGAGCTGAAAACTGTTTCTCAAATCTTTGGTATGCACCAATAACATGCCTAGCCCACGACACAGAATAAAATGTATTTTTACTGAGACTGATGAGCATATGGTTTAAATTCAGAGTGCTCTTTGTGGTAAACAAATTTTAAAGATAAGGATTGTAATCTGTCCCAGCAGATTATCCATCTAAACATGTTGAAAATTGGCATTTGCAGTACAGATATTTGATCCTTGAAAATTAAAGTTCTGTTGTACAACTGCTCAAGAAAAAACAAAAACACAAAACACAAAACAAAACAAACCCCCACATCAACAAAAAACCCCACCAACAGCTTTAGGGTTTTACTACACTACAGATAGGCAGAGTTTTTTACTAATTTCCTACATTCTTTTGGCCCAGATTGAACAGGTTTCATTTTTATTTTTAATACAGACTGCGGGACAGAATTTTTTTTTTCCAAATAGTTTTTATCAGCATAATCCACTAATATTAAAGCAGTCTATGGAACAGATACTCCCTAATGCATATGGATATAGAGATGGTGTAACAACTCTGTAGTGTGGAAAACAGTTTAAATCAAGAGATACACATTTCCTCTCTACCCTTGTTCAATAAATATTTTGAAAGCAGGTAGTACATAGGCTTCTTGCTCCACATGAGCCAATTTCATCTTTTTCAGTTCAGTTGGTCTATTTGCATTGTTCATTGTCTTCTTGGCCCTTGCTAAAAAAGTGTATTGATTTTCACCTCATCCTATGGCGTTTGCTGTACCAAGGCACAACAGAAGTACTGCTGGCCGAACATCCAAGTGTTACTATGCTGGGTAACACTACCTAACTGTTAGTAACTACTGCTCTCCCCAGCACCTTCTCCTGTTTTATGTAATTCTAGGGGTATGAATTACATGTATCAATACCCTGAAGCAAAGTAGCATTCTGCATAAGGCAATGCAGAAGTCATTCAGTCTCAGGGCTAGGGAAGAGCTGTCACTAATCTTCCAGCTAGGGGGAAAAAACACCCAAACAACTCATGTTGCTGTGTAGAAAACTGTCTCAAGGCAGCCATTTCTGTATAACCATTCTGAATTGCTTTTTTATTTTGGCAAGAATGATCTGGTCTGGTGATTGCTTTTCATGATTCAGTGCTAAGAAGCAGAAAACAGCAATGCTGTTTACTGCATTGTTCTGGGATTAACAAACTGACTATGTTTACTTAACTGCTAGACAAGCAATTTGATTGCCATGGTGGAGGTAGCACATTTTTTCATACATTGCTCAATACACATTTTCCTGCAGATGGTAGAGAAAGTATTTTGTCTCGGCTTTTGTTCGTATTTAGAGATGATATCAAGATGTTGCCTCATTTTAGAAAAATATTAGTCAAAACAACTCATTAAGATTCCACATGTGATTTCAGCACCCTGTTTTCCAAGCAGATTAATATAACTAGCTCAACATCAGCACTGATGCATGTTCAGCTGATCAGTATCAAAGAGCTTTTGAACCAGAAGACCAAGGCAATAACTGTACTTAGAACTCTGGTTATGTCAAGGTAAAACAAATTTGGGCTTGTCAGGACAGAAAGTTGTAACAGCAAGAGCTGTTAATGAGCCACACTAACAAAAATCTTTTTAATTCAATTTTATATGCCATTTTGATGAAGGATAAAGTTACTAAGGCCTAATGAAAATAGTTCTTCTTTCAGTTCATATCATTTGTACTCATGAACCAATACAGAAATAGAAGCAATGAATTAGCACATGTAGTCTTATGAACACATGCCATGACCAATCAATCTGATGACTTCATAAAAATTAAGTTTTGTTTATGTTTAGTGAAGTGTCCTCAGGGAATTAAGACACAGACTATGCACAAAGGTTAATATATATATATATATATATACACACACACACACACACAAGGCAACTAAAACAGTAAGATACAAAAGTCACAATACCTATGCCGGATTGCAGTCAGCTTAGATTTAGTACTCCCATTAACAACAGCCTTGTTCAAAGATTTGACCTTTTCAGTCAAAAAAGCCCAAAAGTCATCAAAACAGAGAGGAAGCAGACTGACTCTCACACAAAAATAGACCAAGATGTAGTACACGATGCAAAAGTCGTGTATGTGAATGGAAGTAATTTTAATACAAAGTAGCACAATATAACCAGTGACAGAAGGATCCAAATGCAGTTAAAAGCAGCGGCTAGGAAACATCTGATGTAGTAACAGCTATTAAGAAGGTAAGACTGAAGACGACAAAACCAAGATCATGAACGTGACAGACAACCACTGTAGGTACTATGTCTTACAGTCGTAAGTGGTAAGAAGGCACTAAATGGCATCTGTGCTTTGTCTCTGGCTCCATCAGTTCTGAAAACGCACAGGTACTGCCACCCTCAGAAGTGGCCTTTTTAAAAATACATTCTTCCAGCTGCAGACACAGAAATGCAGTTGCAGACTTAATTTTCATCACAGCAGTGAGACCAATTACTTTTGTGGTCTCGAACAAATTAGCTCTTTGTTAAGAGTTTTTGCAATTGTAAAGGGTGAAGATGGTATCAGCCAACCCTACAAAAGCATTGCTAGATTCACTATTCAGCAGCAGTCTGAAAACAAATACTGCTCTACAAACACTGCATTTTACTGCAGGGCTGAATGCAAACTAATAACTAGCATTCCAACTGCCATCTTCTACATCTACTTTTTTACCTCTAAACACATGCAAATCCCCTTAAAGTTAAAAGGAAAAATACATGCTTACTGAAGGGAGAACAAACTCGCATCTCTTCTCCAACCTAGAAATCTCTTTTCAGTAACATTCAGCTCAGTCTGTCACCAGAGTATAAGATTATTCTTGTATATTCATTAGATCAATATATTGTGATATTTTTACTGACCTATTAAAGAAATTAAGCTATTGTAAGGAGCAAAAATTTATTTTTGACATTCCCTGAAAAAGCAAAGAGAGTCCTGTTACTCCTAGTTTCTATACCAGATCCAGTTTCAATTCCTTGAACTAACCTTAAGCCACAGGTCTTGGTGGAAAACCACAGTAGTGGTCCTGATAACTATCATTTGTATCAGCAACAGGAACTTCAGAGAAAGCCTTCCCATTCCTACTGATACAGGAATTTTGTGCTGCTGAGAGACTTTCAAAGGGGAAGCCTCTCAGTTAAAGAGCCTTGCTCTTGAGATTGTGCTGGAGAGGAACAACTCTGGTGTTAGGTCTTTCCCTCCTGTGAAAGAAAGTTTATGATTAGGCTGTACCAGAAACAAAAAGCAGTGTAAAACAAAAGAATAATGTTCTACTCCTATTAGGCAGAGGGAAAGTTGGACTGAATTTATCCTCTGCTTTGTAGAGGTCCTAAACTGAAGATCAAATTCCAAAACACTAAAACAATCTTTATAAAAGCCTTCAGAAAATACTGATGCTGTGTCCCATTAGGGTAAGACAGCAAGCTTCAGGAAGCCTTCAGCAACTAGACCCTGCTTGTTTCAGTGCCTTTAGAGACTATGATGACGACTTAGGCAGACTCTTGGCCAAGACAGCTGAAGCTAAAAATGAGCTTACACTGAAACGTAAGATGGGAAGGCTACATGAGGCCCATAGCCTAGACAAAGCTAGAAAGTAATGCAGTCATTTGCACCAGCACATGGTAATCAAAGAACACACTCTGGTGGATGGCAGAGGGCTGTTTATTTTGCGTGGGGGGTAATGATCAGTGAGGAGGAGGTTGCTGACAACAGCAAATACAAAGTGAATCTCAGTACTTTTGACTGAATTATCTGTTATGGAGCCTCAACTCCGGTGTCCTTGGGTTCAGCACTGCTTGGAGCATCTTCACAAGAACACTCACAGCCTTGGTCCTTACAAGCTCAGGGAGTGAATGACCTGCACATCCAACACCAGGAGAGAACGGTCTCACATCAAGACACTCAAGGCCAATAAAACATCCACTGTGTATTTTGCACAGAAATGGAAAGAGACAGGAATTGCCAACATAGATACTTCAAGCATACAACAGACTAGAAAGATAAATTAATCATAAGCAACATCTAGTTTTATGCCAGTGAAAGAGAAAATTTTACCAGGGTCACATTAGAACAATACTAGAGACGGGATCACTTTTGATTAGTTATCCTGAAACTGATTAAAGACACACTTCAACCTCTAATCTGTCCTTTGATCTCACATGTAAGTAGTACCCAAGTGGGCAAATGACAATCATCTGATGTTCACAATCACCTAAAGTACAGACAAACATGAAGAAAACAGTTTAAGATTAAAATCTCATGTAAGTTTCAGCATCCAGGCTCCCATTCTCTAGAAAGTGCTTAGATTACCTAAATTTCATTCAGTAGATAAATAATGCTGAGAAGGGTGCTGTTTGATCAGCATTTTCCTTAGAATAAGCAAACAATTTAATTCAGATTGCATGTCCAGGAGACTCACAAGAAGTGCTACTTTTTTCTAGGAAATGTAAACTGTTCCTTAAGCCAGTCTGGGTCTGACTTAGATTATACTTCATGTACTCTGGTAAATAAGACCCAATTGCTGAAGCTGGCAACTTTTTTCATATTGAAAGCTGTTTCCTAGTCTTTAATTTCTAAGGGTGATAAATGTAGTTTCCACTTTAAATCTGCAATGTTGTCACTCCAAAGGTGGGGGGGTAGGGTGTTTACAAGGGGATAAGGGGGGAGGTGAGAAGAGGAAATAGTAGACATTATTATAGACATTATCTGAAAGTACTGCAGAATAAACACTTCAAGATGCTCACTAGTTGTATTAGCTCAGCCAATCATTCTCCCACCAACATACTCTCATCGGAACAGTAACAGTGCTCAACAATTTAGATGAAACAAGAAGTATTTGTGATGAAACAAGATGTGTTTAGATGAAACAAGTGATGATAGTGTTAGAAAATAAATTTATTTTAAGTTACCACACAACAGTACTGCTTTGCTTTCATTTTCTGCTTTTCATTTGCTGGCTTTGCTTGACACATCAGACTGACAACTGAAATTTAAAGTACCTCAATGGGTTCTTTTAATGTCAGGAGACTCTACCATCCCTATCACTAAGTAACATCAGTATTTTCACATCATGACCATTACTTGTCCCATTCTGGCTCAAAATCTTTAGAATTGCTTCAGTGTGAGGTCTGTGTTTGCAAATAAGCCTAATTGGTATTGATCATATTCACAAAGCAAAGTGTAAATTTGGCTTCTGTGTGTGCTGAAAAAACAAACAAAGAAAAGAAGCAGTAAAATATACATGAACACAGATAATGAGGATCCCTGTAGACAATTTAGATAATGGTACATTCGGACTACAAATTATTTTATGTATACTCTGAAAAGCTTGGGGGAAAAAAAAAAAAAAAGAAAGCAACAAAACCAAACAAATCAATAAGAAAAATTACATACTTTCAAGAAGTGCAAAATAATGTTGGGTATAAAAAAAAAAGAAAAAACAGCAAATTTGAGAGGTTAGAGTGGTAGTGACAGAGAAGGTCCTTTAGATTTTAGCTGTATCCCATATCACTCATTTTTCTGTCTCAGAACTTAAAATGAATGATAAAAACTTGAGGATCAGTGTATGTTCTCTCCTCACTCTTCCATTTTCAATCAAGAAGCTTTATGTAAGACCTAATCACATTTCTGATCACCTGAGCCAGGGTTCTGGCATGGACAGCTGCAGAGATTACAACACTGAGGAGTCTCACATGATCCATCAGCTTTTTTAGATAGGGTTCAGTGGCAGCTGATCAGGTGTTCCAAAAGTGTAAATGTTTAAGCTGTTCTAAGAAAAGATCAAAATCAAACAAACAAAAAACAAGGAAAAAAGAGAAAAAAAACCACACCAAAAATACCCCAACAAACTATCCAAAAAAATCCCCCATGAAACAACCACAACCAACCAACAACAACAAAAAACAAACCAACCACAAAAAACCCACCACCCCATAATTAGACCCTTAAACTAGACCTATCATAGATTACCTAAAAAGTGAGAATTACTAGAATGGAATGGGAATGTGCAAACCCACACAGCTGCTCCCATATAGTGAATTAGAAAGACTCATGCTTACCAGAAGAGACAGAGACTCACACATTTGTATACTGCAGGCATTCAAGGATCAACAGTCCATGCAAGCAACAACAACAACAACAACAAAAAAACCACCACAACACTTCTCACTTTAATAAACTCATTTCCATATAGCCAGTGTCTTATATAAACCCATCTTTTTAGTTCAGAAATTCTCAAATGATCATTTCAGACAATAAAATTTTCCAATGGTAGGACACAGCCATGGGTAGCAAATATAAACCTACTGATAGTGGTAGATCTGCTTTTCAAATTACTTTTTGTGGATTCCTCAGCAGGCACCCACAAACCTCAGGTCAAAGGCCATGCATTAATTTACTGCTTCTGACCTTGCAAAGGCCTCTGCTCACCTCAAAACTTTATGCCACAAGCTTTATAGGGATTTTCAAAGCCTACTTTATCTTTAAAAGCCACAACATATACAGTAAGTTGAAAAATATTCCTGCACATTTTACTGGTAAGCAGGTTCCACTTCATTTTTACCAATGCTAGCAGTTCACTGGATTGTATTACAATGATTCTTCAAGGACCACGCAGCAATTTGCAGGAAAAATATCAGTCCAACATTTCAACCAAAGCCTCCAATAGAAAATCCAACATTATAATAAGAATAAGGAATCAGCAAAAGTTCCACCTGAACAAATAACCCAAATCCAAAGAACTACTGAACGGATAAAAAGGCCTGTGTTCATTTTGCCAAGTGGTGAAATATAATAAAAATGTGAAATTAAGTACTTAAAACTACTAAATACTATGAATTGTTGCACGCCGAGCCTATTTTTCAGCCTAAATACCGTATGGGTGGATGTGTTTTTCTTTCATTTACTGGAAACAAAAAAATCAAGCTATGTCAGCATACAGACTGCTAAATGAATCAAGAAGGTTAGTTATATACAGTTAAAATGTTCAAGAGAAAAAGGACATTCCTTAACATATTTAGTCTTCCTGCAAAGTTGCTGGCGGGGGGGATGAAGGGGGGGGGAAAAGGCAACTAGCTTAAAGAAAAACCATTAAAGGAAATGAGATGATCTGATGAATTTACGAAGTCAAACAGTCAAATTGTAAAAAGAAATGAAGAAAAGTAATAAAGAAAAAAATCTCCACATACAAGCGTCCCTCAGTAAAGCATACACAGATGAATATGAAGATTACCATTCAGAGGAAAAATACTGAAAATGTTAATTCACACTGTCTTGTCAAGAACTCAAGAATTCTTCTAGAAAAAATGTTACTTCTGAAAAACAAGTTGGGGCTACGTTGTAGAACTAGAGAACTGCAAACATGGCAAGCGTAAAAGAAACATAACTCAGTCAAAGTAGAATTTACTGGTGTTAAATCCAATGTTAGGCTGCCCCCTTCAACCATGAATTTGAAGGATTCATGTCCTTCCTTGAATAAACACTTCAGTATTTGTAAGCCATCATGAAAAGTGGAAACCTTAGAAATATGAGGTGATCTATCAAGAATTAGTGTTCTTTCAAGCGTAATGGTATCAGACATGAGCCCATTTCTGGATGAATGGGCATCACAACCCATTTTTAGTAGGGATGCTCCTATTCAATGAGAAATACACACAGATGCTGTGCAAGTCTGTCAAACTGCTTTTGAAATAGTTCAAACTGCTGTATTTGGGCTGCAAGATTCTCTTCCTCTTCTCCCATAGCACAAACTGTAAAGGAACAATAAAATGCTACCTCTGCTGATCTCCCTGTAAATCATAGAATGCTACTAAGGTGGTAAAAGTTTCTGAAGAACACACATGTAGAAAAAGCAAAGTCATTCTCAAAAAAAAGTATGCGGAATTCAGGAGAACGTCACCTCCCAAGCTGTGTCCTTCATTAAAGGTGAAAGACTTTTCCAAAGCCTGGGGTTTGGAACCATTTTTCCCCACAGACCATACCCATTCAACCGGCTTCTGAAATGTGGTACTTTAAACTTGATTCTGTGCCTTCTTACCTAGCCACAACTCATGAGTCAGAAATAAACAGCAGCTCAGAGACAGAGGATTTACTTCTTTGGAGCAATATTAGATTAAGTGGCAGCATATAATGAGACCAGAGGGTAAGTCGAGAAACTCAATACTGACTGTAAAGCTACAGAGAGGAAAAAAAGAGATTGGTGGCAATAGAGGCAGACAAAAATATTAAAAACATAAGAGATGACAGGGGAAAAAGGAGAAGAGAGCTTGATCCTTGTAATCCCTCAGCTGTATACCAAATATGACATATATGGGATGGAATACCTTGTTGGTCAGTTTAGGGTCACCTGTCCCATCCACTTGCCCCCCCCCCCCCCAAGCTGTGGCCTTTGCCTTTCTGCACCCTCCAACGTGATACACAAGATTCACCAGTAACCTTAAGCTTCACAGCAGCACCTATAAGCGAAAGCCTTTCTGCATGGCAACCTTTGGTACTAACTATAAACATCAAGCATTATCACTGCTAGAAGCAGACAGTCTGCAAAAAAATCTGCCATTAACTTCAGAAAGTGCAGTTTGTTAGAGACCGAGATGAAAAGTAAAAAAAAAATTAAAACCAAAAGATCACTGCAGGAAATTAGTTCTACCTCAAATCAGGACAAAGATATACTATGTTACACCACAGTGGAAGGTTGTAAAAGACAGCTTACCAGGAAACAGTGTTCTTCAATGTCCACAGTCTCCACACTTAGAGCTATGCCTTGCCATGCAAGGCTGGAATCATCCCTGCTTTGCAGACTCCAGAGCAGATACATTTGCCCCTTTCTTTACATTACTGGAACAAAGCCATTCTACTGCTCCAATTCAAATCCTCAGCGTAGATTTGCATTTTAAATTCTCCTTCTTCAACCCCTCCCACCCAAAATAAAAACCCCTAGGTACAGGTGTAATTGTGGACTACACATTCCAAATAAAGTGTAGCTTCTCTTCAAGTCAGATAATATAGTCCAGCCAAGGTGTAAAACCTGGTATCACCATGATAATCAGTCTGCATCAGTTCAATGCATGCAGCATTATGCCTACTTGGCAGACATAATGAAGACATTTGGGCACCACAGCTCATTTGGGAAGCCACTTGCACACTACTTCCAACACCAATAACAACTGCTATGCAGGCTCAGAAAGAATGAACATATTAAGTTCACCAGTTTGAGCATTAACTTACATTAGCACATTCTCTTTAACATTAGTGAACCACATTTTATTTCATTTTCCATATTAAAGTTTTCCACTTCCATAAAAGTTTCTCAGAATTTTTACTAACTCCATTAAGCCATTTAACTACACCTTTCACTAATCTTTGTGTGCTTTCAGGTAACCAGAGTACTTCTGTTATTTTAGTGAACATGCATCTCCAGATCCTGGGGCTCTATTAACATTAATCTTAAACAACTAAAATAAAAAAACCCCAAAAATTAAATGCAAAACCAAAGTGTGTGTTTAGGATTCTGTCTCTGGTGTAATTTCAAAGCTTTGTGTTTCACACCCTCTAGAATGTTTGAAATCATAGGCCCACACAGTGTCTATTCCCTCTCCAGTAGTGTGATCTGGGATCCAGGAAGGGAAAGGAAAACGACAGGCAATGATTCTAGCATTACATTCAAGTTCTTCTTCCAGCTTCTTCTCCAACTGTGGCATCTGTTGAGTAACAATAAAGAGCTTTCAGAAGCAGTAAAAAACAGAAGCAGTCTCTGTAGAATCACATTCAAAAGTTCAAGAGAAGTCCAAGATTTGAGGAATTTTTGAAACATACAAACAAAAAAACCCACAACAACAAACCAACCACAAAAAAAACTTTGGAAAGTATTCATGATGTACATTTTGGCTTTGCTGCATTGACAAAGAATATCTAAAAGCAGAAAATGGTTATTGTGCCCTGACTGGTGAGATCAAGAAAATTATAACTCTAATTTCTAAAAATGAAATGAAAAACCATAGATAAAAACCTCAACAAATTAATAAGATAGTTTTTGTATGCTCCAATTCATGACACCCTCTGTAGTGGGATTTTTCTCAGCAGAAAATGAAAGTTCAGTCACACAAATTTATGCTATTTATGGCACCCAAAGTTGCATGGGCTGTTTTGCGATACTCAAAGGCCAAGGTCTCAATTTCCAGTCCAACTCCAAGGCAGATCCTGGAACACTCCAAAAATCACCAACAACCGAAAGCAAGCATTCTGGTGTCAACTATGGGAAAGTACTGGTATGTTAAATACTATTGAAAGTGGGCTTTGTTGGTTCCAGCACGTTAAGATACACCTGTAAGTCCCTGCAGCAGTACTGTAGGAAACAGCATGTAGAATCATAAAATGCTTTCAGTTGGAAGGGACCTTTAAAGGTCATCTAGTCGGACACCCGCCCCCCCCGCCCCTGCAGGGAGATCTTGAACTACATCAGATTGCTCAGAGTCCTGTCCAACCTGACCTTGAATGTTTCCAGAAATGGGGCATCTACCACATCTCCGGGTAACCTGTTTCAGTGTTTCACCACCCTCACTGCAAAAAAAATTCTTCTAGTCAAAGTCTACCCTCTTTTAGTTTAAAAACATTACTCTTGTTCTGTCGCAACAGGCCCCAATAAAAAACAAATAAATTAAAAAACAAACAAACAACAAGCAAACAAAAAACCACCAAACCAGAGTTGTCCCCATCTTTCTTATAGGCCCCCTTTAAGTACTGAAAGGCTGCAATAAGGTCTCCCTGGAGCCTTCTCTTCTTCAGGCCGAACAACCCCAACTCTCTCAGCTTTTCCTCATAGGAGAGGGCTCCAGCCCTCTGATCATTTTTGTGGCCCTCTTCTAGCCTCATTCCAACAGGTTCATGTCCTTCTTTTGCTGAAGGCTCCAGAGCTGGACACAATACTCCAGGTGGAGTCTCACTAGAGTGGAGTAGATGGGCAGAATCACCTCCCTCAACCTGCTATGCACACTTCTTTTGATGCAGCCTAGGATACAGTTTGGCATTCTGGGCTGTGAGCATGCACTGCCAGCTCACATCAAGCTTTTCATCCACCAGTATCCCCAAGTTCTTCTCAGCAGAGCTGATCTCAATCCCATGATGCCCCAGGCTGTTACTGATACTGCGGATTGCCTCGACCCAGGTGCAGAACCATGCACTTGGCCTTGTTGAACCTCATAAGGTTCACATGGGCTCAGTTCTCCAGCTTTACCAGGTCCCTCTGGACCGCAACATGTCCCCCAGCCATGTCAACTATACCATTCAGATTGGTGTCATCTACAAATCTGCTGACAGCACACTCGATTCCACTGTCTCTATCACTGATAAAGATACTGAATAGTACTAGTCCTAATACAAAGTCCTGAGGGACACTACATGTGACCACTGACCATTGCCCTACGGATGTGACCATCCAGACAATTCCTTATCCACCGAACAATCCACCTATCAAATACTTACCTCTCCGATTCAGAGAGAAGCATGTTGTGGAGAACTGAGCCAAGTACCACTAAGCAGCTCTTCCTGGTTCTGAACCTACAGTTCAGCTTTCCTTCATATGCAAAAACTGAGCTGATATAAAAGTCAAGAGCAGAATCTCTATTTGGCCAGAACAGAGCAGCACCCTGTCCAGTGAGATGGTCTACCTCCAATAAGTACTTTGAAGATTCTGCTATGGAATAATTGAGAAATGAATTAACACATCTAGACTTCAAAGAAATATTGTTCCCATCCCAAAGAGTGATTATGTTCTGAAAGGAGGGGAAAAAAAAAAAAAAAAAAAAAAGAGAAAAAAGAAACTTCACAGATTTAGGTATTTTTGTCCTTTGGAAAAGTCTGATGTTATGCTTAGGTAGATCACTGCACATCCATTTGGAATTCCTTTTACATACTGTGTCTATCTCAGGGAGTAATTATAACTATAAGCTCCACAGGTTTACTTCTATTACATGTAAAAATCTATTTACTTCGATATTATGACATAAGATTTAGATATTAAAAGGTTAAAAGGATGGTAATTACCCACAAATACAGTTCAGATTAAGTCACAAAGGACACAAGATATATATTAAAAAAAAAAAAAAAAAAATCACAAAGATAAAAAGACCACAGAACACTACTAGAAAATGAGATTGAAGCAAATGTATATCCAAAGGCTGCAGATACCTTCCACTATCACACACAGGCAGGGTGTGCCTTTGATGTTACCATCCTATTATAGCTACATTTAAGCTTACAATGGAATATTTTAGGAAAATTATAGTCATAGATCTAATATATCAAAGAGTTACCTCTGAATATTTTTAAGCATTCTATGCTCCAATTTCATCCATACAGCAAATGCTTTCAAACATCTTGCTATTTTGCCTTAAATAAACTAGGAAAATAAGCCCACTTCAGTCTCTCAAACTGAGATGAGACATCATAAAAGGAAGGACTAAGTTGTTACAGAAGTGACAAATACAGACATAACCTAATTTTTAATGAGTCATTATGACAATTAGCGACATCTCATGTCTGCATTAGCTCAAATTAGAAAACTTCATTAATGGTTCAGCCAAAAAGAATTCTACCTTTGAACAAAACAGTTGAACTAGTTTTTAAGCTGAATCCCTCAGTAACATGAGGTGTTATACTGGATATCAATCCAGGGCCAAGCTTTTTTTAGTATGTCTACATAGATACACAGTTTGATAAACCTTTTGTACAGTATATAGTCAGTTAGAATACACAGAAGCTGTGAACGTGAACACCTGGTAAGAAATCTGTCATCCTACCCTGAACAAGTTGTGACAGGACAAAGGCAATGGTTTTAAACTAAAAGAGGGTAGATTTAGAACAGAAAAAAAAAATTACAATGACAGTGAAAAAATAAAAGTCTCTCTGCAACAGCTAATAGATAAGCACACCTTCCCCCAGATAACTTCAAGAACAGATAGGTCTCAGTCTTCACTGAAGATGAATAAATCCAAGTTCTCTAAGCTAATCTTGGTTATGAAATAAAAGCACTGTGTGACAGTATCAATCAGGCCAGTATTATTTAAAAAACTGAACAGATTTATTGTCCTTAGTCAAACTGAGAAAATGCATTAAAGTTTCTAGAAAATCAATTTAGTGATTCGGGAAGCAAAGCATTCACAACTTCCGAAGTAAATTTAAATGGGATCACAAGGAAATGAATGCTTCGGCAACACAGTAGTTCATATATCTGTACCCGTTACATTTATGGCAGTATTTTTATTGGAAGAATTTAGCCTAGTATTTACTGAAGTTATTCTGAGCTCTACAGCTACTCTTTCTATTGTAGCTGTTACTAATTTATCTCACTTTATACTATTACATTTGAAGTTAAGCCAATATTTCTGCTAAGTCTACTCACATTTTCTCAGGGCGTTTATTTCCACTTTACTGAAGTATCTTTCTCACACCTGCACTTTTCCCCTCAATGAAATTGCAGAATTTCTGACTGCAAATTCAAATACTGATACTGCCCCCTCCTGGAACTCAAGCTAGAGAACACGTAACATCCCACCACGTAACATCTGCAGCACAACTATCATAGTTCTCACTAATACGCCACCCACAAAACGGGGGTTCGGGAACAAACAAACATTTTCACTTCAGTTTCCAACTTGAGTTACAATTTGAATCTCGAATAGGTACTTCATTCCAATGCTGTTAAAGAAGCAGAGAATAGCAAAACTTCATTATGTTTCTTGTTTCATCTTCCTGTTACTGCTACAGGAATTTTATCAGTATATGTCGTATGGCATAGCATCACATAAAACTCCTCACTCCTTTCATCCCAGATCTGTCTTCGCAGAGGAAGAAGCAATACAGAAGCATTGATAGGATATTTCTGTTTCACTTCTCCATATGCATTCAACATATAAAAACCCCTTCTAATAATAAAACAAATTATCAAGAATATTTAAATAGTTAAGATATTTTTCCTCTTCTTTAGTGAAAGGAGAAAAAGCAAACTAGATCAAGCCAAGGGCCAAAGTTAAAGTCTGACTGAATTCATCAAACTTTTCACTAAAACAGTCACTGTGCAGCTCAATTTCTACACCAGTTTGAAAAACAGCTTTTCCCCATGGACATGATGGGGACAGGCCACAAAGCCTTCCAAAAAGGCAAAGAATGTGAGCTTGCACGCCAGCAATTATACTTGAAGTATCTGTCTTCCCTTCTAAACCCTCACAGTCTAACCTGGGCAAGGGATTATTTCATCACACCAGCTGCTGGCCTACTGAAGGTGATTCAATTTTTTGGAGAACACAGACAAAGTTCAGTACTCTCATCTAACAAGTTTCCAAAAAAAAAATCAGCTGTACTCCATTTCTTACTCCTTCCTATCCCTGTGAACTACTCATCTTTTCAGTATGAAAAAAATCAAAATATTCAAGAAGCAATCTATTACCTTCCCTCTGAGCAACTTGAGCACAGCCGTTTTCATTTTGGTTCTTAACTAATGGACAGAAACTGCTTCAAAAAAACCCAAGTATTTTCAGAGCTCCAGCCAGCATATCGTGACAAGTTATACAGGATTTTATCATGGGCATTAAAAAGCAACAATGAAGTATCAAGAAATTAGTCTTAACTAACTTTGACATTCTTCAGGTGGGGCTCGATGAAGCTCTGAGCAACCTGCTCTAGTTGAGCATGTCCCTGCTCTCAGCAGGGGCATTGGACTAGATGACCTGTAGAGGTCCCTTCCAACCCAGACATTTCTATGGTTGTATGTTCAGGTTGGTTCATTTTGCAGATGAATGTACCAACACTGAATGCTCTGGTATTAAAATAATTAAACAATGAAAAAAACTAGCAAACTTACCATTTGAGGTACCCCAAAAACAATAATGTTCGTGTAATGGGAAAAAGAAACCTAAAATAAAATTTGGGAACAAGTCTTAATCTGCATCTGGAAAAGTTCTCACCATTCTTTTCTCCTAATCCCTCTGGCTGCACTCCCTTCAATGGGAATTTAGACCACAAATAAGAAACAGGATCCCATTATCAACTTTCCATCACACAATTTCCACGTAAAGGCAACTTTGTATTGTTAAACAGCAAAAATCTTCTACTGCCTGGTCCAGAATAAGGCAACAATTCTAGCAGTACAGAAAGCATTAATCTAGAAAATATCTACATGATTTTACTCATGACTTAAGTTTTTCCACAACTGCTGTACATGTTACAATGATATATGTTTTAAGTTTGCTTCCACTTTTAATAAATGTTAGCAATCTATACAAACTTGTCAGGCATTCCACTGCCTGGGTTCTTCCAGTCAGTGCCATGAAGTTTTCCTATGGTCCTCTATGAACAAAGACAGTAACAGTACATCACACTTTTCCCCAAAACTCCTGGTATCACCTTCACCCATTTCAAAAGACAAACCAAACAAACCAAACCAAAAAAAAAAACCAACAAAACCCAAAACAAAACAAACCAAAAAACCAACCAAACAAAATAACAACCAAACAACAAAAAAAACACAACACCCAACCAACCCACCCCAAAACCCAACACACACATGCACAACACACCATACAGAAAAACAAATAAACCCAAACCAAACAGAAACAAATGAAAAAAACCCCAAAAACCAAAAACTACCAAAACAAACCTGATACACAGAAAACCCCACCAACAACAAAAAAACTAACATGCAAACAAACCCCCTAAAACTAAATGCAAAAAATACCCCAAAACTTTGAGAGAAATAGCAGGGGAGAGGCCCACATAAATCTGGCCCCAAAAAACACACCTCATTGAAGAGACGAGCACTGTGGCAAAAAAACCTTAGTTACACATACATGACTGTAAAGCAAAACTCAAAACCAGGTAACTTATTGCACAGCTAGAAAAGAACACGTCTAACGATACGTCAGATGAGATTGTGACCTTGCACGTTAGGGGAGTAAGAGTCTTGTTACTGACTCCACAGAACCAGGTCTCAGTGAAGCCCTACATGACAGTACCCCACACCGGTCAGCAGGCACAAGTAGGACACAGCATGCTCGAGGAGCCTGTACTGACAAAGGACAGGGCTTCCCCAAAGCACAAAACCGGCAGAGCAGTGTCTTGTGCCGAGTCTGGTTTCTATGGGCTCAAGTACTTTTCTCAAAGCCCAGTACAGCACCTTGTGGGCCAGGCAGTGTTCTGGTTCTTTGAAGAAAGCATTTCCCAATTACAGAGAGGTTTCAAAACACCCGGGGTTCATTTCTATATACTTTACCACCTACCTTCCATAAGTCTGAAATATAAAATTTGGTGTCCCGATGTACCCCATCTCTCCAGGCACGGTATCTGGAGTACCACACTAGCCAGGGATTTAATTCATAACCAACAGCTTTGAATCCCCTTTTTGCAGCTGCTATCACCTACAAGTAATAAAATAAATCTTTACTTAGAAACGGCCTCATCTAAACAGAAGCACATGGTTTCCTTTACAATATATATCAAAGGAAGGGATTTTTGTAAATCAGTCAGATTTTAATCCTAAACATATTAGCACAGTGAATAAAAACTCAAACTACATTTTACTATTATGACTAGTCCCACTGAATTTAATATATACAGGTGAACAAAATGAACCACTTATTCACAGGGCAAAGCTGTAAGCTTGTAGTAAGTCTATGATTTACATAAGAGTTTAATTTAACATATTCAAGACACTACCTTGAATTTAAATAATTAAATAATTATCACAGTACAGCTTTCAACCAGTGCTAAGCTTCATAT
>JANHGN010010709.1:0-29586 GCA_024605025.1 Megaceryle maxima
TTCATCCTGTGCTTCATGAAACTATAGCAGTATCTAAATTTATTCTGTGAAAGCTATTTATAAACAGCAAATCTATTGCTGGTTGAACAAATTGCTTTCCAGCTCTCACAACCTCCATGAGAAAATTCTCAAGATTTCAGAACAAAAAAATGTTAAAAAACTCTGAATAGAAGAAGGAACAATAGTGTGTTAATTAATTTATGGACAGCATCATCCAGGCTCAGGTAGTTTACCATTTTAGAGAAGATTGTTTAGTTCCTAAATCTTAGATATTTCATTCCTGTTAAATCAGACAGCCATGCACCTAAAACTCTGTAAAATCACTTATGAAAGAAAATACACTTGCTGATCATTCTTTTAGATATTCCACGTGTGAAGAGTATAATGTTTCATACCAAATTTACTTTTTCAGAGACAATTAATGTTACATAGGATTTCTGATTTAGCAAAGTGATGCAAAATATACTGAAAACAATACAGTTCAAGCACATCAGTGTGATTCCCATTACCAGTCTCTATAACATTCTCACCATCAAAATGCTGGACATCCTCAGTTGCTGGGAAGGAATGTGTGGGTTTGAAGTCAGCTCAAGCCCATTCTTCTCTTCAGAATGCTTTTGCTAGTTGTCTAGTTTTAATACTCTGTTAGGCTAAGACATGTATTCACTCCCTCCATGCTGGTCTGGCTAACTCAGAAATCCTTGCACATGCTTTTAATGAACTGAGAGAGCTTGATCCACTCAACAGTTGATAACAGCTTATCTAAACCAAAGGCCACTCTCTATTCCTGTTCTGTGTTCAGATAAAGTCAGCTTCTTTGCAACAACTGTGGTCAGTCACACCCTGCATTAGTCCCTGAGCTCCACAGGCACATTGTCTTTGCCCATCTCCTCTGAGACTTCTTTCATTTTAGGGGTTTATTGACTAGTCATTCTCAGTAAGGTGGCTTAAAAGCATTTTTCTATTATTATTTCAGTTGCTAGAGGTGACAAAATGCAGCAATACCAGAAAATTCCTTCTTTGTTCCAGCTGCAACTTAGTTTGGACCAGAAGGAAGCAATTCAGCAGACCAAGCAGCCTTCAGCATCTGCCTGACCCACCTTACCAAACTACCACTGTAGCGAGGAGTGATTCTGACTAAACAGACCTATATTCATTGCGTGTAGGGCTAATTCTGCACCCTTGACAAAGAGCTAGTGCAAGGCCCCTGGGCTGCTAAGACTCTACAGGACATAAAAGAACTCTTGGGTGGAGTTTTTTGCAAACTTTTCACAATCTCCAAGTACAGGGAAGCTGTTCTTCCATGCAGTCTTCAAACAAGCTGATACAAGAGAAGCTTGATGGAGTTGGCTCAGTTTATTTGCAGTGAGCCCAGAAAGACAGAAGCCAATATTCCACCCTATAGCTGGATTCAGCAGCTTATCTGATTAACTATTTACAGTGTAGGTGGTATGCTTGAAGAAGCTGGATCCTCTTGCCTTTCTTTAGGGGAAAACATGTTCACTTGAGCATTGTGAGGCTGTAATTTACCCTTAGTGCAAGCCTGTTATGAAGTAACTATACTATTAATTTTAAGAAAAAAACTCAAGTGACCACTTAGGGTTTTCATGGCATTTTTTAATTAAAGGTGATGCTATCATTCCATATCACAATGTGATGATTTCCATTTGCTCGTCAAAGCTATTTTAAAACTTTAAAATATCTGAAAAGCATGAGTAAAACTCTCAGGACACATCTGTAAGTTCAAAAAGCCATTCTGAAATCAAACTAGTAATAAATGCTCCTTGACTGATATCTTAGATGCCAAATTGTATTCTGGAAGCATTTTTTATAACCAAATTCTGAACTCTGAAATAGGGGTTTATAACGGAAACAATTACAAAATCAAGGCCAAATCCCTGCATCTGGATTCAATGGGAGCACCATAAGGCTTGGATGTTCCACATGTAAGTCTGTACAAAAAAATGTTAAAAACCTCAGTAGTCTAGATATAGTAGAAGTAACAGTTCTTTATGGAGGAAAACAAAAGAAAGAGGTAGTAATAGGCAAGAAATATTTTTTAATGTATGTACCTTTTCTGCATTAAAAAAAAAAAAAGTAGGTTTTTTTTATTTTTGAGAGCATATTTCTAAATACAGTTACATAGTACTTCCAATTCAACTCTACATTTGTTCTGGTAAATTTAACCCTACTCCTAAATATGTCCTTTAAGCGTTGGGCTATATTGTAAGCTATGTTAGCTTATTAAAGCAGCCATATACTTTGTATGCTTCTCTTGTACCAGCAGGAAGGCAAATCAAACATGGGGACTTTCCCAGAAAGACCCCAAGGTTGTATACTGAATGGGGTTGGTATAGAATGGGATCTGTAGGCTGTTTGACTGCTCTGAGTCTAAAGATGGTAAAGTGGATTCAGAGAGCAAAGTAGCCGCTCACTTCGCTCTTTGTCCCATACTCATAGAAATAATTTGCTTTGGTAGTACTAAATACATGGTTGTGATGTGTGCTACAAAAATACACAAGCCACAAGTATAGAAACTGATTTCTAGTATTCTTGTCCACTGGATTTCATTTAGCCATTCATATCATGCAGATTTGTCTAATGCTGCAATATTCAAACATCATGAAACTGAATAAGATACAGCAAAACATAACCTAAATCTGCACTTACCTGCCCTGACATTCTGAGCATTAGGAAAGCATCTTTTCTCTTTGTTTACATGCTGTTATGCTACTTACACAGCTCACATACAGAACAATTACAACTTTTCATTCTGTAAGACTGTACATAACTAAATAAAAAAAACTGTTCATTGCTAAAATCCTCTAAAACTAAACACTGGTTTTGCTGCCTTCAGTTTAATTGTTACAGAGAGAATTAAGATGTCTGTGGCCTATAGGATTCTCAAGAGATGGAGCAGGATGTAACTCGTGATTTCTCAGAGTTGCTTCTCCAGGGTTTATGCTCACTAGAGCATCAATAATTACCTGTCACCAACTATTCAAAGCTTATTTCAGTATGGCTACTCTTAGTACTACAATACGTTCAGTGACAATACACTTCAGGATTTCAGGCTTGCCTTCAGGCATATAAAATCAAGGAACTCTGAAGCACTTCTCAGTTAGACTTTGATACAGAAATATATGTGTGAGAATACCAAAAGGGGTAAGAGAGGCATTTTTTTAAATCAAGGGAGTGTTTGCAAAAGCAGGGCTAAAAACTGGGAGCTGGAAAATTTTTTCTAACTTAATATGCTGGAATAGTTGTCCAGTGAAATTGAGAAGGGATAGATCTCTCATTAGTTTTGCAGAGGACCTTGCTAAGTTTCTGAAAAAGGTTGTACATCAGGATAGCCTGTATTAATAGGAGGTTAAGTTCACTGGCCTAAGAGATGTGCTTTCTAGTGAGGTTAAGAAGTGACTGCAGATTTGCAACATGTTTTGAGCATACAGCAAGAAGGCTGTCATCAAGACTTAGTAAAGGGAAGCTCACTGCTAAGAGATGAGTATTTGGGTCTAGTTTTCATTGGCAGAAGGAGCTTGTACAGCTGAGCAATGGATTGGCAGCAGACTTATAAGGACAGAATTTGTTCTTCAATTTCAAATGTTGTTCTTCAGTATAAAATGAACAACAGTGGCTGAGAAGTTTAAAACTGAGGAATATTTCATAGTTGGCTATGCCAAATAATACAATACTAACCACAGTCACCCCAATAAAGCGAGGGAGACTCATGTGGAGAATGTTTACTACATGCTGCTACAGATCCTTCTTGCATTCTTTTTTTTTATTATTATTATTATTTTTTAAATACCTTAATAAACTTGAAATCTTGGCTAAGGAAGGAAAGCAAATGAAGTAAAGTTTTCATCACCTCTTTTATTTTGAAAAGAGTGAAATATTTTTCTTTCCTTGTTTAATTCTTTAGCTCACAATATAAAAAAGAAAATGTGGCTCTGTTATGCTTCACTTCATAGATGTGGAAGTGGCTTAGAAAATGCCCAACAACAGTTTCCATGTTATTACTCCCGGGTTATTAACAGTCTGATAGAAGTATCCTATGCAGTTGAAAGAAAAACTTCCTCTTCACACCATTTCACTGGGAAAATAGAATTAAAATGAGATGGAAAAAAAAGATAACAGCATACAGTCAGAGGAAACTAACCTACTTCTTACAGTGGTATCATTTACAGTCTGCAGCAGATTCCTTCATTCATCCTTTTCAACAGAATACATCTTTAAATACCTTCACTTGTTAGTACTTCCAAGTGCCACAGAATTTACTGCTCTTTTGCTCTTTTTGAGCACAAAGGTAAAGCAGGATTCTATCTCTCAGGGTAACAAGAAGAATGAACTTGCCCTCCAGGTCTTCATCCAGATCACCCCTCAGATAAACCAAGTACAAATGAGCTGTGCTGGTTTAGGAGCAACCAAAAAGCCCTGGGTAGCTGTGGCAGTGTACTTAACGCTTGTGTGTCCTGTGCTCAAAGGTCTCCGGATGCAAGTCAGTCTGGAGTTACATGATGGGCAGAAGTGTTAGCGCAGCGTTGTGCTCAAGCAAACAAACTCTGCGGAAAGGCAGACATGGGATCAAGCTAACACAGCTACACAATCCCCGTCTGGAGCTACCCTGCAGCCACAGCCAGTGCGCTGCAGTCACCTACCAGACATGCCCAAAGGCACAGGAAGCGATGACAGTCATGTGACATCTTTGTTTTCACTGGCACAAGAAATGGTTCTGTTTTCCCAATGACAGCTGAGGGCCCACAGAGGCTGCGGCAGACCCGTAACATGAACTAACTCCCTGGCTTCCCTTGTTGTGCAGGTTTTCTTCATACCTCAGTGAGTCTTGGCCTGTCATTGCTTTCCCTCCCACACTGCTGACCCTGATTTTTCTCCATTTCTTCTAAATCAGCATTTATTCCAATTACTTTGTGATATAACTTGTCAGGCACTACAGTACAAACATGTGAAATGTCAAAAGCAAATAAAGGAAAGACCAACACTGGCACCAGAGTCAGCATGCTCTCCCAATACAAATACTCAGCACCTGAAGACAAGTAGGGAACAAGTCATGACAGCCCACTGGTATTATTTCTGTAAATTAACAGTTTGTTTTTCTGCATCATAAAATTGAATGCAGTCCATCAACTTTTCTAGAACTCATCATTTTTTTCTGCTGGAAGTTAAACAAGGTCCTAATTAATTTGCAGAAATTTATTCATGATTTTCTGCCAAGTGGTAAAATCAAGAGTTAATTTATTACCATTTCCAACATAAGACATTTCAAAAGTGCTTCTTTGCCACATGTATACCTCTCACTGGATTTCAGCCTTCTGGGCGACAATCCTTCTTTAGGAGACAGCTGACAAAGTCAACCTGCCCATCAGGTATATTCATCAGTGGAACTGTGATGGTCTATTCCACTCTTTGTCGACCCACAGCAAGTAGAAGCATTTGGCTTCAGCTTCAAGAAGTCTATCCTGTTTAATAAACAGAAGCTCAGTGCTCTCCCTCTGTCCTCCATGAGGCTGCTTGACAAGGGAAGCTGAGAGAGAAGCCCAGCTCATCACTGTGAGAAGGACAGCACTAGATGGAGCTAAAAAAGGAGGAGGGAAGGATGAAAATTTAATGTCACATGAAGCTATCCTTTAAGCAAGGACTGTGGGATAGAGTAGTAAACTTTGATATGTCAGAGAGCAGAAGCTTGGGCACGAAGAAGAGTAGCTAAGCAATGGAAAAACAACCCCAAACAGGAAGGCCTAAAGGCATGGAGGAGATAAATTGTCTGAAGGAGGGTGCAGAGAAGAGCACTTGCTGTGTGCAGCAGTATACTGGCACTGCAAGGAGAGAGCAGAAAAAATCCTTGTCCTGAGAGTTAAGATCAGTCAGTGAACCATGGTGTCATAGTGGGAAAGAGACATAAACCTTTCTATGTAAGCAAAACCACATGGATGTACGGACACCGTCTCCCAACTTTGAAACTGAACAACACATCTTAGTACAAATCACTAAACATGGGGGCTCTCAGGAAGCAATAGCATTTAGCACTCAGGCAAAAAGCCTTGAAGATTCCTCTGAATTTCTCTTTTTGGGTTTGGTTGTACTGATTTATACCAGTCTATAAGACTTTCCTTACAACTACTTCTTATCCACAGCCCTAATTTACTCTGGTGCTTAGATTTCAAACTATGAAAGTCTGATGATTTTTACTCATTTACAGTTATTATTTACAGCATTTATCATTTACAGTTGACATGCTCCCATTTCTATATCCATTGTGGGCTTTTAACACTACACTATGCTGGAAAACAAAATAACTGACTGATAAGATTTGTAAGACTATGACTTAAGTAAATGCCCATTATTCTAAGACTTAGGTTAATATTGAAATCTGTAAAATCTCAACAATAGTGCATTTACATACATATCCTCAGTTATTACAAATGTAGGGGTTTTAACAGAGAAATTATTCTTCAAAACCCACAGAAACTCATCCCGTTCCACCCCCTCTCCAGATGTTCAGACGTATGTCTGCAGGCCATCATTGCATCATGGTTTAGATGTGCTTCCTACAAACTACTATTGCCTAGCTTGCTAACCTTTGCTTGCTTGAGCTCTTGATTTGGACTCCTTGATACAAATTACCAAAAATACTTAGTCAAGATAACTGGTTCTGCAACTGAATTCCTGAGCGAGCAGCAGTGCTACAATCAGTTACCAAGATTCTACTTTTGAGGTTGGCTCTTGCAGAAAGGAGAAGGCAACTTCTAAGGCTGTGAGCTAACTAACCACAAGACTAGCAGCAGTGATGCAAGTTACCGTCAAACACTGCTGATCTGAACAGTCAAGGCATTTCAGTTAGTGAAGGATGGTGAAAATAAGAAAAACAGCTCTCTCTAATAATACCCTTTCTCAAACTGGCATACTTGATTTTCCCTTCACTGACACTCAGCATTGTCAAAAAGTATGCCATTATTTTGCTGTCATCACCCTCCTACAACACACGTTCTTGTTCATGTGAACAGCCTTTTACCTTCAGGCTATCTTTCAGGAATGGCTGTATCAGAAACTCACTTGGTGCTCCCTACAGCCCCCTGGTAATCTACTTTGTGTCCCTTGTTCCTTTGAGGTATTTTCCTGACACTTTGTAAATACTGTGTAAGCAGCAGGTACTGCAGCTGAAATGGCACCTATCATTGACATGGATGATTTCCTTTACCATTCACTTGATCTGCCTGTCCCTATCCATTGCTTAACAATTTTTAACCAACATAACTAGAGTTTATAAAGAAGTTTTTCAACCATTTACTGCAAAAGCTACCAGAGAACCTAGCATCACTTGACTGACATCAGAGGAATCATACTGCTGTGCAACAGCTATCAATTTAGATATCAGTAAACTGAAATCTTGTTGAAATATAACTGAAACCTCAAACTACAAAAAATGCTGTCACTACAGGCCTGTCCAGGCCTATATAGCATCTGCAAGTTCCCTATCATGGACAACCTTTTACTGCTAACTCCCTAATTTTATCTGCTACATAACAACTAAAAACCCAAAATTGAATCTGTACTGAAAACAGTGTTGATAACACAGGGATGTTTTAGTTATTGCTGAGCAGTGCTTACACACAGTCAAGGCCTTTTCTGCTTCTCACCCCACCCCACCAGCAAGTTGGCTTGGGGTGCACAATAAGTTGAGAGAGGACATGTGCAGAACAGCTGATCCCAACTGTCCAGAGGGATATTCTATACCATATGATGTCATGGTCAGCAATAAATGCCGGGGAAAGAAGAAGGAGGGGCTGTTTGGAGTGATGGTGTTTGTCTTCTCAAGTCACCATTACATGTGATGGAGGCTGGCTTTCCTGGAGTTGGCTGAACACCTGCCTGCCCATGGGAAGTGATGAATTCCTTGTTCTGCTTTGCTTGTGTTTATGGCTTTTGCTTTACCTATTACACTGCCTTTATCTCAAACCACAACTTTTCTAACCTCTAACCTTCCTATTCCCTCCCACATCCCACTGTGGGATAATGACAGAGTCATTGGCTAGGACTGAGCTGCCCACCAGGGTTAAACCATGACCCAAAAGAAGTTCTGCAGCTGAAAGCATGGTTATGAGCTTTTTTTCTGAAAGTGAATCTTTATTAATGCATTTATAAGATATGACTTGTCCATATTCTGATGCTGACAAGTTTATCCCTAACAGTTGAAGAGTTTTCTCTCCCACAGCTTTTTTGACAATTACACCTCTCACAGGCTTCAAAGCCAAAAAAAAAATTCTTTACCTCAGGTCCTGATTCTTCCTGTTAATTCAGTGATGATACACTTGCCACAGCTTTACAGTCTAGAATGTAATGACATTCACAGTATTTATTTAGCTTGGAGATGGAATTTGAAAGCTACATGCCAAAACTCAAGAGGGATTCTTAGGACTTAAAATGCATTTATACTGATTTCTGCAACTCTTTTGTGTCTAGAAAGACTAAGTTCTTTGTGTTTTTTTCTAGAATAGATGAGGCAACTGCCATACTGGTTATCTAAAGAACACAAGTTAGTGTGTCCAGAAAACACACTGTGGAACTAAGTAGATGATAGTGCATGGTCTTCTGTGGTACATCTGAATGATGCGTTTTTTGCTGCACCAGATGTAGGCTTACTTTTGTGTACTAAAAAAATTCCTAACACAGGAGGGAAATTGAGGAGAGGAATGATAATGATTTAATGATTCTAAATTGAACTTTTCTTCTCTGGTGGATTTTACAGGTAAAAGGCAATTCATGTTTGACTCTATATTCTGTCTTGTTCATTTTGTTTCTGGTTGCTGCCTTTTCCTCTACCAATGGCAATAAGCCATTGCCTCGCCATTACAATTATGAATTTTTCTGCTCACACACGTATATTTGAGTGGCTCTTCTCAAGTACAGTGCAGGAGGTCAAATTCTTACATACAGACCAGATACAGGTTTCAGCAGCAGCATTATGCCAGTATGCACTAGGACCACTGTAAGGTTGGTGCTTTGTTTTGTGATGGGACAATTATATTCCTATGAGAAGAGTAAGAAATCACTGAATTGTAGAATCATAAAAGATAGAATGTTTTGGTTTAATTGGAAGGGACCTTTAAAGGTCATCTAGTCCAACCCCCTGCTATAAGCAAGAACATCTTTCACTAGATCAGGTTGCTCAGAGCCCCATCCAACCTCATCTTGAATGTTTCCAGGGATGGGGCATCTACCACCCCTCTAGGCAACTTGTTCAAATGTCTCACCATCTTCACTGTAAACAATTTATTCCTTATACATAGTTTAAATCTGACCTCTTTTCATTAAAAAAACATTGCTTGCTTCATGTCCTATTGCTACATGTCCTATGTACAAAGACTCTCTCCATCTTTCTTATAAGCTCCCTTTAAGCACTGGAAGGCCGCTATAAGGTGTCCTCTGAGCCTTCTCTTTTGCAGGCTGAACAACCCCAACTCTTTCAGCCTTTCTTCATAGGAGAGGTGTTCCAGCCCTCTGATCATTTTTGTGGCTTCCTCTGGACCTGCTCCAACAGCTTCACGTCTTTCTTGTGCTGAGAATCCAGACTGGCTCGCTCAGTTTTGGGGTTATATGCTGGACTCTCTGTACATGTGTGTGTGCATGTGTGACTTACAAAACGCCAGTAGCTTAACATTTGAGAATTTCAAGAGTGTTGGATCCGCCCAGGTCTCTGAAACAAACTTTCCGTGACCTTCAGGTCCTGGACTCAGGCTCAGTTTCCCCACTCCGTGACCGCATCTCCTGCAGCCCTCGGGCCGGCTCCGGCGCCCACCTCCCCCGCCTCCCGACGCGGACCCGCCCGCGCCCCCCCTCCCCTCCCTCTTCCCCCGCGGAGGGGCCGCCCCCCCCGCAAGAGGAGCCGCTACGCCGCGCCCTCCCCCTGCACAGCTCCCGGCGCGGGGAGGCGGAAGGAGCGCGGCGCCGCGGTACCCCGCACCCCTCGTCCCCATGCCGTGGCGGGCGGCTGGAAGCTGCTGCCGCGGGAGCTGCGCGCCCGTACAGCCCGGCAACCGGGAGGGAGGCGCGGTCACCGCCCGCCCGCCTGCTCGCCCACGGCGATCTCGCAGCGCCCGGAGGGACGAGCTCGGCTCCCGCCAGGGCTGAGGATTTACGGCGCCCCGACTTTCCGTGGGGACGCGGGGCACCTAAGAGAGGCGACCGCTTAGAGTCACGAACAGTAATTAACAAAACACCACCCCAGACGGTGTCCTGCCCGGCTGCCACGCACCGCTTATGCTTATTCGGGGGGACTCAACCAGGGCGGCGGATCCCGCAGGATGAGGGGCGATGAGGAGTCCTAAGGCGGCGTCGAAGCGGGCCGCCGTGGACTGCGATGAACCTCGGAGAGCTGCTGCCGGAGGGGAAGCCGGGAGCCAGGTAGGCACCGGCCGCCCGCCGCGCCGACCCGCGCCGCCGGCAGCCCGCAGCCCCCCGGGGGCATGGGAGCGTCGGGCAACGCCCGCTGAGACCGCCGCGCCCGGCTGCAGGTAAGGAGCCTGCGCACGGCCGGTTGCGGCTGCCGGTGTTCGGTTGGGTGCGGGGTGGTTTTGGTTGGTTGGGGTCCTTCCGAACTGCGCGGCAGGAGGAAGAGAACGGCGGGGCTGCCGGCGGCCGGGCCCCTGCGAGCCGTGCCGCCGTGTGTCGGCGCACGCCTCCAGCCCGTCCGCTCCCGTTGCTCAGCCTGGCGGGGATATTCTTCCTTACCGGGAAGCATCTGCCCTCCGGTACGGAAGAAAGAGACACGGGCGGGGGAGACCCGCGGCTTCCCCCAGGCCCCTCCACGACGGCGGTGGCTGGCGCATGGCCCAGCCCGGCTCGACAGGAGGGAAAGCGCCGCGCGGAACACGCCCCCCCCCAGCCCCCTCCCCTCCGAACCAACCTTCCCGCGGGGTGGCCGCGGTCCCGCCCTTCTCCGCCCCCCGCCCGGCTTCCGCCACCGCCCCTGCCCCTGCCCCTCCGCAGCCGCTTAACCAACGCCGTTGGCGGAGCCTCAGCCCATTGAATGACGCGCTGCGCGGCGGAGGCGGAGGCAGCCAATGACGGGCGGCGCGGGCAGGACGGGGGCGTGGGGCGCCCCCAGGCGGCGGGGCGGAGGGATGAGGACCGGTCCGGCCTCGCCCGGACCCCTCGGGCCACAGGTTGTCACCAGCCAAGCCTCCGGAGGATCAGCTTTGGCTCCGGTGTTAAAGGCTCCACACGCAGCCATCGTTTGTGACCCGAGCCAAGCACAGACAAGCCTGTCTGGCCCGCTCTTCCCCAGCCCCTCACAAATCACTGCAATTTCCTCTTAACCTCGGCGCCACCTCCTGTAAGGAAATGCGGTGCCCCCTTCACAAAAGGGATTGAAATGGGTAGGATGCTTTTTAAAGGGTGTTTTCCTTAAAAAGAACGTAAAGTAAAACAGCACCTGAATATTCTTAAGCTATTTGTCTTGTAAAGAATGGTAAACGTCTCATTAACTTGACCACAGATATTTGAGAAACCTCTTCATGCCAATGAGCCTCTCCTTTGAACTGTAATGGTTTGCACATGATAGTCTTAGGAAAAAAAAAAAAAAAAAAAAAAAAAAAAGTATGTCTCATTGCTAGCAAAACTGAGAAAATCTGACTTTTCTGCTAAAAGCAGTAACTAATGGATCTAATAATAGCCAGTAGAACTAAATGCCTTTCTGTCGTTGTCACACTGCTGTACAGGAGCAGGGATACTAAATTTCTGTTACTAATAGTATCCTGCATTCCTGTATGGCTTTAATCTGAAGAGTTTGCAAATTCTTCTGACGGTGGGGATAAGAATAGAGATGTTTCAAATTCATTGCTCCAAATTTAGGCTGCTTAATCTGTAATTAGACGTCTGCGTAAATTATTTTCAGAAATGCTTCATGCTCAAGGTCAATAACAGTTGAGTTCTCTTGTCTGTTGTAGCATGATGTGCATCTTTAAATGGCTCTCCATAGGTCAAGCCATCCAGACTTAGACACAAAGTTCTGAAAATCTGCACTTGAGTGTTTAGTCAAAGCAAGATTATAAATATAAACTTCCTTGCTTACATTTCCTCTGAGGTCTGAGCTTAAAGTTCTAAATAAATTGTCAAGTTTAATTGGTTCAGATCATTCGTAGCTTCCGTGTGGTTAAGACTGCAATGTAAGAGCACATCCAACATCAAACACTAGTGCATGGCAAAGGATCAGGAAGTCCAGATCTACAGCCAACCGATTCTTTCTTTTACTCACTTTTTATCCCAGTGATACCATTTCCCCTGTACATTACGAATGTGACTCTTTCAGCCAGATTGTACCTCCTGGAAGTTAGTATCCTGTCTAAAAATTAACCACCTAGGCTGGGAGAGTTAGCTTAAGAGGGACCTAGTGAAGCTGATTTGTACCAATTCTAGGTATCTGGTCAGGTAGATACCCAATTTTATTCAACTGCAAGTTAATATGGGTAGCTTTTCTTTCACTGACTGTAGAGGGAGCCATGGCAATTTGCTTGAACTAGGCACTTCCTTTGAAATTTTCTAATTCTTAAGTGAAATGAGTCATAACTTTGACATATAGAACAAACCTACAAAATTTATTACCATAGGGAGACAGCATAACTTCAGTAGAGCAGTCATTTAGTAGACTATCGGAAGTGAATTATGGGCGAAAAAGTAAACTCCGAAGTAGCAAATGACATAAAGTCTCTTTCTGACTGAAATTTGCCTTGATGGGCTGCAGACCTTCCAGGATGCTGCAGATCATCACTAGGTATATAAAAGTTATATTTCTTTTTCTTCCACTCTTCCCTCCACCTCCTCCGCCCCTCCTCTTCCTTCCCGCCCCCCCGTCCCCCGCCCCGTTTCCCGCGGCCGACCCAGGAGGAGCGACGTGATGAGAGGCGACAAGATGGGGGCGCGGGCGGAGGCGGTGGCGCTCTCCGTGGTGCTGATCGTGGGGCTGGGGCTGCCGATGGGAGCCCAAGCCTGCCCCCAGCCATGCGCCTGCTACCTCCCCACCGAGGTCCACTGCACCTTCCGGTCCCTGGCAGCTGTGCCGGCGAGGATCTCGAAACATGTGGAAAGAATCAATTTTGGGTTTGTATGGCAGTCTGTAACAAACGGTTAACTATTATTTCCAAATAAATATTTATAGCGTGGTGTCAGTTCTTTCTGGCAAATAGGACATGTAGTCTTCTATAGTGTATAAATTTTATATATATATAATTTAACCTACTGTGGGATGTCTACTAAATGTTGAGTTTTATAACAGATGTAAAAAAAATATAGTAGGAGTAAAATTCTATAATATACAGAGGTAGCATTTTGGAAAACAATGAGATATAGCGTATCTTAAAGCAATACAGTAAACCCAAAGTTATTCTATTGCCTTTGGAGTTGTTTGTTTAGGTCTGTTGGGTTTTTTTTCCAAGGAAATTAAACCAAATATAAACAGACATCAATGTTTTGGGGAGAGATTGATCAGAGTCCAACTCATTTTCCTCTGCCAGGGTATTTCCAACTCACATCTATCTGTCAGGTTGTGAAACAAGAAGGCAGGGACATGTGGTAGGCTGCATAATGCAAAAGTGTTGTATAGGTTCATTATGTGACCTGTCATGGTGCAAGAGCGGCAGACCTTTTCTGCTTGATATTAGAGCAGCCTTGCTACCTGGTATGAACCCATCCTGACTGCCTCAAGGCCTGTAAACTGCAATGGACCATTGATAATTTTTTTTCTTCTCTGTAGTTATAATTTCTATCCACCAGCACTTTATCCACCTTAAACCTAATTTCAGTCTCAAACTGCCCTTGTACTTAGTAAATCTTCATTACAGCAGTCTATACTTTCCTGCCATTTTTGAGTCAGTCATGCCTCCTTCTCTCCCCACATTCAAAACCACACATATTTTCAGGCCATTCTCCCCTGTAAATCAACATTCTATGGCAAATTCTATCCATAAATTGCTGTTGAAAATAGGATGTAGGCTTCTAGGTTATTTAGGTGTTTTGACTGTTCTTTAGTAAAAATACATTATTTGATAATGCTAGCATAAAAGCCCTATCCTATCTTTGTATCCCATCACTAAAGGTGACATTTTCTGAGTTGTCTCCATTCCCAAGAAGAAATTGTATTAGCTATCTGTTGCATTTCTTTCATTCTGGAAAAGAGTTTTTACCATATTTCTGTTTTGAGGTGCTAAATTTTTGGGAGGGAAAGATTATTTTCCTAACTAGAAAAAAAAAAAAAAACTTAGAGAGGTTCATATTTTTTAGAATGGATGATGATGAAGTAAAGAGTTTTAACAGGATGACTGCCAAAAACCTAGCAGATCTGTAGTACTACTAAAAAAATCAAAACAGTAGTCTAATTTTTAGCAAATTCAGAATATTCAGATAGATAACATGATGAAGATCTGAAACTATTTTCTCTATATTCCAAGTATTTTAATTTCTCACTGTCTTTCTTTCCATTCTAGAAAGTATTAAAAAAGAAGTAGGAAAAATCTTTAAAATTCTATGCTTAATTTAAAGACTTCATGCCCAGATTAGCTCATGCATTTAATTTTATGTCTGCATATGGAAAACCCAAATGTAGAGCTAGGCTGCCAAACTTAAGACTCCCATATTGTCAAATAAAACCTGATTTATTTGTACAAAGTGAAATTTAATTATTTTCAAAAACCAGATTTTCTGTATTCCTTCTCTAAAAGGAGTTTCTAGGCTCAAATTATATAATTGGAAGGTCAATTTCTAAATCTTATGTAATTAGTTGATGTAGCCAATTACATGTTGTAACAGTAAGTGAAGCTGGATGTGACTTCCTGCTTCTTATGATGTTCGGGAGATTTCCATTTTTAATGTCCTCTCTCCAAATCTTTATTCATTTATTGTTAGATGCTGTTTTGGCAACACTGCAGCCTGTTGAGTTTGCCAGGCACCATAGCATCATTGGTTGGCTACAGGCCATTAATTTATTACCATTCCATAAACAGAGCTGCATGGAAAAACATACTGACAACTATTAGGACTTAAACGCCTATTTATTACTCTTGCTCCTAAATTATGGCTAAAGTGCCACAAATTGAGTCAAAAGAAATCTTAATGTAAACATGAACTAAGTATACTTGGCCTTGTAAAAATGTTTCAGTAACTTCTGGCGCTTTGACAATGCATTAAGATCTTTCCAATTTTTCCCGAAAGTTAGGTTATACTAATTTTACATTTGCAGTCCATGACAGTCAGTGCATAAAATGTAACTGCACATCTGATTTTTTTCCAGGTTTAACAGTATACAGTCTATATATGGAAACTCCTTTGCAGGACTTACAAAGCTGGAATTGCTCATGATACATGGAAATGACATTCAGAATATACCTAATGGTGCTTTGAAAGATCTTGTGTCTCTACAGGTAATACTCAGGTGTTCCTACATGTCATAAAATCCTACTTCCATGAATAACAGAAGACAAAAATAAGCAATTTCTATAGGACATTTCTTAAGATTAAGATACCATTTTCCTCCCAGATATGCCAGAGATCTATTAACTGTGCCTATGTCATATTGGTAATGCCAGCTAATATTCAGTTGTTTTCTTCCTTTTGAACCAGCATATCATGTTTCAGTGGTGCAAAGGATATTTGTATGAGGGAGGAAAACTGCTTGCTTGCTATTCTGTTTTGATCTCTTTTTTTTTTTTTTTTTTAGGTTTTCAAAATCAGTTATAATAAATTGAAAGTTATAACTAGCCAAACTCTGCAAGGACTTTCAAGCTTAATGAGACTGCACATGGACCACAACAGAATAGAGTTTATTCATCCAAATGCTTTTAATGGATTAACTTCTCTGAGACTGGTCCACTTAGAAGGAAATTTGCTCCAGCAGCTTCACCCCAACACCTTTTCAACATTTATGGTCCTTGATTATTTCAAACTGTCAACAGTAAGACATCTCTACCTATCTGAAAATACTCTTAGGACTTTGCCTGCAAGGATGTTTCAAGGCATGCCACTGCTGGAAAATCTTTACCTTCATGGGAATCCATGGGCCTGTGACTGCAGTTTAAAGTGGCTTCTTGAATGGAATGAAGTTTCTGGAGGTAAGAGCAAAAATACCAATGCTTCTTCAACTCCAAACATTAGATTTATTTAGTTAGTTAGTTAATTAGTTATTTTCCTGCATATGGATGGTTTTGTTATTTCCTGAGTATTATCACTTACATGATGTCTATGTACACTATTATGTTCCATTACCATTCAATAAATGCTTGTATTTAAAAACATGAAAAAAAGTGAAGAGTAAGCAGTTGTGTGTCACTTGCTAAAAGACTGTATTTGACAACAGAAGAATCTGCTATTACATGGAAAAAGTCACCTTGAAGCTTGTAATTGGAAGGAGGGGAGAGGTTATAACCTGTAAGTGTATTTCTTTGCCCAGCAGTATACCTTTGACTAAGGACTGGCAATTGTCCTCAACTAACAAAGCTAGTAACTATGTGCTCTCATCAGAAGTGGGAACATTGGATTTGAACTTGTTTGGATAAGGAAGGGATGGAAATCAGTTTTCTAAATTTCTGGATGAGTCCTTTAGCTTTGATGCTATTAACATAAAGGCTGTAACATAATACACATCCTTCATACCTATCCATGCTTCTTCATTGACCACAACTTCCTTTATGATGGAGAAATCTATTTTAGATATTTTCAGATAACACATACAGTGCTGTTATATTTTTCTTAGAATAATTGGTCTATCTTCATTCAGGCTTAGATGTGAGATAAATACCACACTGCTTATCCTGGGACACTTTGTGGCCATGTGCAGAAGCAGAATACTAGAAGCAAAACAAAACAAAAACCCAAACCAACAAAACAAAACAAAAACCACAACAACAAAACAAAGAAAAAAAGATTTTATAATGACTCTATATCAGGAATACACTAAATGAGGGTTTTTTTGAATGTCATTTTTCACTTTGGGCATCTTGATTACCTAAGTGCTTGCTATAGTAGGCCAGAGGGACTGGTGTTACACCAGAGCTGCCACTAAAATTATTAAGAGGCAGTTGTCATCTAATTGCAGCGAAGATGTCTCAAATGAGTACTGGAGTCACAAGGTGCTTATAATGATTTGGAGTTTGTAGGGGAAATGATGGTGAGTCTTATCTTAGAACATGTAATTCACTGGAGTTTTGCACTTATCTATAGGACAATACTTGAATGTGTATTAGAAGTGTTCCTGCCTGAATTGATACTTGAGGCAACTAACTTTGATATTATGTTTTCCTAATGTACATTTTAATATTCTTAAATACTCTTCTTGATCCAAATAAGTATGTATATTAAGTATACTTAAGTTGCACTGTAACTTATAACAATGAAATATTAGCTGAACTTTCTTTCCTTGTCCAGTGTTCAGTTGTTAGCATTTTTATTCAATTAGAACATCTTTTTACACTACAACAGTAGTGATTATTAGAAAGATAAAATAGTTTATCCATGCCATTTTCATGTATGACAGATTTTGTGTCTTTATATAACTCTAACATTAACTTATTTGGAAATTTTTTCCATGTAGAGTAATTAATGTTCTTCAGACCAGTGTGGCCACTGCAAAGTTGACTGCAGGCTAGTTCTGTCATAAAGTATGCTTTTCCTATATTTGAAACATTATATTTGCATCTGCAAGTGATAGACTGGTTCAGTTAAGTATTTCATTTGTAAGAACTTCTAAAGCAAATTGATTTGTCAGACTGGCAAAACAGATATTTTTCAATTAAAAAATAGTATGAAATTTTGCCACACTTTTCCCATGCTGCTAGCATTTTGCCTTATAACCTACCTGTATATTGTTCATTTATCCAAAGATCCTCCATTCCTCAGGAATGATGAGCATGGCACTTATTCCTAGAATAACTGGAATAAATTTTATTTACAACATGTTTCCAACATAAATATGTAAGGTGACATTTGACATTCAAGTGAGCAGAACAATGTAATAAATAAAAGACTGTTATTTTGCAGGCAAGAATCATTCTGGCATTGATAGAAGAAAGGAGTCAAGGCTATCATTCCCTGCTTTATTGCTCCTTCTCTGTTTTAGTTTTTATTTTACCATTACATTATTTCAGTGGTCAGGGAAGAAGTGGCACTTCTGTGGACTTTTGCTGCTGATTAATAGCTTGTAAGTGCAGGAGCTCATCATCAGATTTTGGTGGCTACAGTGGAATGTGTTGTGTATTGCTAGTACTGTTGTTAATAAACAGAGAAAAATAAAAAGCTTCTTGTATTATTTAATGAGGAATTCTATCATTTCTCAGGTAAATGCTGCATTTCTGAAATCTGAGAGGACCAAGTTCTCTTCATTTTGATCCACAAGTTAGACTGTTAGTTTCTCAATGTACAGATGCAGAATTTTTGACACAGCATATTATTTTACTGGCTTATGAAATGTTGCTCTGAACACTTCAATTTCTAGGCATTTCATTCAAAGGCAGTGAATCTAATTTTCAGAAGGATGGAGTATTCAGTCTTCTCATTAAATACAGAAGAAATTCTGGTTAATTTGATAATCAGATGACCATGCAACAGATCACAAAGACGTGCTATCTTATAAGCCATACCTTATGTGTTATGTGCCATGTGTTCTTCATGTGGTCCATTTCAGACCTTTGAGAGTTATTTAACTCTAGGGCAGAATTCTTCAGCTTACCTCTCTTTTGTTTTCCATTTTTCTTTTCCTTTCTTTTTTTTTTTTTTCTTTTTTTCTCCTTGCAGGTGTTTTAAAATGTAAAAAGGACAAAGCCTATGAAGGGGGACAGCTCTGTCCTAAGTGCAACAGCCCAAAACAGCTGCAGAACGAAGATATTCAAAACTTGAAAGATCTTTCCTGTAGGAAACCTGTCATTCAGACCTCACTGAGACAGAATAGCAGCACTCAAGATGAAGAAGATAGTGACAGTTATGAATTCGCTCTGGAAGAACTTCAGTCCTCTCCATGGAACATTACTCTAAATATGACTGATGAGCATGGCAATGTAGTCCACCTGAACTGTGAAATCAAAAAACCAACAGGCTCTACCAAAATTCAGTGGAATCAAATCCAGACTCAGGAGATTGATATAAATGCTACAATTTCACTGGATTTTGAATGTCTTATGAATCGAGAAAACTATGAAAAACTATGGAAGCTTATAGCTTATTACAGTGAAGTACCTGTCAAATTAGAGAGGGAACTTATGCTCAGCAAAGAGCCTAAAATAAGCTATCGGTACAGGCAAGGCTCAGATTACGATGCTCTTTATTACACAGGTGTGAAAGCTCAAATAACAGCTGAGCCTTCCTGGGTGATGCAGCCTCTTATACATATCCAATTAAACAGGCGCCAGAGTACAGGGAAAAAAGTGGTGCTATCTTTTTTTACCATGTTTTCTCAGACAATTCCTACCAAAGACACCAGGCAGCAGAGAAGCTGGGTAATGATAGAGCAAAACCAGAGCACAAGGACAGCACAGAGTGTGGTGGAAGGCTCAGAGTGTCAGCTGAGCTGCAATGTGAAATCTTCTGAAAGCCCCTCTATTCAGTGGCTCTTTCCAGATGGGACTAAACTACAGGCACCATTTAATCAGAAAGACAGTAGGTTTTCCATTCTCAGTAGTGGCCAGCTAATAACCAAAGCAGTGAGTTACACTGATGGTGGTTTGTACCACTGCATTGCCCAGGTGAGAGATGATGTGGACATAATGGCTTACAGACTTGTAGTGCAGCCTTCAGCTACTCAAGTAGTTGATTCAGATTTAGCAAGAGTTGAAAAAAATGTTGGAGATCCAATAGTTTTGCCATGCAATGCAGTTGCCATCCCAGAAGCACAGTTGAGCTGGATTCTTCCAAATGGCCAGGTACTCAGTGATTTGTCAAACTCTTCAAAAGGATATATGTTGGACAATGGTACTTTGCTTATTCCAAAAAGCCATGTAAGTGATAGTGGCCATTACAGATGTGTGGCTGTCAATCAGCAGGGTTCAGATCAGTTTGCTGTAAGGGTCACAGTAAATAAAATGGTGTCTGACAGGTCATTTAAAAGGATAAAACTAAAAAAGCGCCCAGGCTCAAAAAAATTGTCAAAAACAAGAGGGCAAGTCATAGATGATGGAGAAGGATCAGGGGCAGGAGGGGTGGAGGAGTTCCCACGAAGAAAGAACCACCTGAAAGACTGGGAGATATCCTTTAAACAAAAAAGTGACCAGGTGCCAGATACTCAAATTAAAAAGGGGAAGAAAGGCAAAAGGAAAATGAAAATCTGGAAAAGTACTGATAGAACCCAAGACAGCAATGTTGCTGAAGGCCGGAGAGTCTTTGAATCTCGAAGGAGAATTAATGTGGCCAGCAAGCAGATTAATCCACAGCACTGGGCTGACATTTTGGCAAAAGTGCGTGGGAAGAATCTTCCTAGAACAACAATAGCTACAGCCATTTCCTTAACAACTGCACTGCCATCAATCATGCAGAAAACTACCCCAGTCCCTCATCCAGTAGCTAGCCCTCCACCTTCAGATACAGCAGCTGATATGGTAGATTCCTCTGCTGATGCATCACCTGTGGGTGAAGATGAGCCATTCTCAGTCACTGTTTCCCACGACACTAAAGCATTCTCAGTCCAGTCCATATTAATGAGGTCAGAAACTGGACCCTTCTCTAACCACAGGGCTTTAGAAACATCCACAAGTATATACCCTGAGGAAATCACTGTATCGGGTCCATATTTGACTCCTGTGTCTACAACTGTGCAACCCCAAGGCCAGCAGCATCTTGATATCAGGACTGATGATTCAAGTGCAGTCAAAGAAAATATGCATACTCTCACTGAAGAACCTGTAACCAGACAAATTATAACAAATCTTCCTAATATTCAGAGCAGTTCATTCACATTGCAATATGTAGATAGAACTGTATCTTCTATGCCAGAGGAAAATTCTGCTTTTGCTCAGCTACCACTTGATGCTACTCTCCTAGCTGAATCTCAGGCTGTGAATCTTCACAGCATCTCGGAGACAACTGTAAAGTTCAATGAAGGGAACCCGATGAGTGTTGACACCTTAAGTTTAACACCACCTCAGTTGGATGAGATCATCCCAACAGATTCTGTAGGCACTACTACCATTTCTTCATCCATTTCTCAATCTGTTTTGGAAAAGAGCAATGACTTTATACACCAGCACAAAGAAATATCTACAGATCAGACAAAAATGACAGACTTAAGTACAAGTTTTCCATCTGTCACACCAATCAAGGTTCAGAGCAAGGAAGAACCTGAGACCCACAGGAATATAGTGACTCATGAAAGCATGTCCAGCAGTTATGCAGAGACTTTTCAGGGAGGAGAACATAGACACCTGGCTACTCCAAAATCAGATCCCACATTCATTTTGCATAGTAATAATGCTCTCCACAAAACAGCAGAGGAGATAAAAACTGCTTCTTCCATCAGTAGATTGACCACTGTGCCCACAACAACTCCCTATAGAAAGACCATGCCTTCACGTGTTACTCAGCATGCTAGAAAAAGGCCTTATGGGAGAAGGAGATTGAGGCCAAACAGAGTCCGACAAAGACCAAAGCCTTTCCCCCCTGTTCTTTCAACCACAGAGGCAATTCCTATTGTTCCAAGGACACCTGAATTTGAAGCTGTAATCAAAACATCTTCCACAATTCTTGAAAGCCCTGATCTTAAAAACAGTGTCAAAATACAGACTAAGGAAGAGAAGCATATGGAAATCCCTTCTTCATTAGTTACTGATCTGGTTGTCTTAGAGAAAACTAACAAAATCAGAGAGGTGGTCACAGCTTCCTTATTTAGGCCTACTGCTTCTCCATCTGAAGGAAAACATGTAACACACTGTACTGCTCCTGAAACCCTGGCACTTCCAGTGACTGCACCTATCACAATTTTATCATCCTATGCTGTACATGACATACTTCCCACAAAAAAGTCTAGTGCACCTCTGAAATCAGAGCAAAGTGAAGTGGCAACATATCAATCATTAGACAATATATCTGAGAAGGACAATAAAGCACATTCTGAAACTATGGATAGTAAAGCAGAACAGTCAAGCACAACAGCTTCTCCAGAGCATATGAACAGCTTGATACTGTCTACAAAACCAGAATCTCAAGAAGAGCCTGTCCTGTTTGACTCAGAAGCTGTGGTTAATGAAACAACTGCTGGAACATTCCAGTTGATACATCCCACTATGACTGACTTAAGTATTCCTGTTGGCACAGTGGAAGATTTTAATGACCTTTCAGTTTCAAAGAGGCCATGGAAGCCCACAGTATCCTTAGAAACTCCAGCAATAACTGAGACACTTCAGCAACATGAAGTGATTACTTTGTCCTCCTCCCTCAGCACGGCTGAAACTCAGACTTTTCCACTTAGAGAAACAAAGCAATTTGTTGCTTCTCAGACTGGAACAAAGCTGTCTTCCTTGGATAAAAAGGAAACTATTTCACAAGTATTTAATCTTCATCATGATCCCACTTTACAGACAACTGAAAAGCGTCTGACTACATCCACTGCCTTTATTCCATTTATAAAACTTGCCACTCCTCCTCCTTCCATTTCAAGAACCTCACATCCTTCTCTTCATTATACCACCAGAGAAAGCAATACCTTCAATCAAGAAAGGTTCCCAGAAGGAAAACAAGTTGAAGCTGATAGTGACAAAATGGTGTTGAGCTCAAGAAGAAACATACACCCTACTCCTTCCTCTAGCCAAAACAGGGTTAGCATACAGTCAAAAGAGGAGCAATTCAAAGAACTGAATAGTAGCAAGTCAAACAACAGTTTACTGCTAAATCCAAACCTTCCCCATCCGCCTGCTGGAGTGATACCAAACCAAAACCAAAAATTACCTGTTGTACTTCCAGACCATGTTCCAGTACAAGGCACAGTGAAGCCTCCATATATTGTAACACAAGGTTCACTTCGCTATTTTCTAACACACCAACCTCTTCACTACACAAACAAACCAGAGATAACAGCATATGCAGCACATAACATCCAGGACAAAAAATCTTTTGCCTCTCAGAGAGAAACAGCTACCCCAACACAAGCCTCTCCATTTCACAAAAAAAATCCATTCACAGCAAGCAAGTTTGGTCATCAGGGTCAGAACAGATACAATATTAATTCAAGATTTTTTGGAAATAACTATGTTCCAGATAACAGAGGCACAGCAGGGAGACTACCAAATCAAGGGATCCCCTATTATCCCAGTTCCAGAATGCCATTCCTTTTCAACAGAACAAGGGTATTACCTCACTTAAGTACACACCCTAAACCAGTGTTCCCTAGTCAACTAGTCCCAAAAGGCACAAATGAGAAGAAGATCACCCAGGTCTCCCCTACTAGGATTACAGTGCAGAAAGCTACATCTATTCCAGTGCCTCCAGTGTCACACATCACAACCACCACTTCAGGACCATCAGCAATTTTGAAGATTACTTCTCCAGCCTTCGTCTCTCAGCGCACAAAACCACAGATATCCACTACAGTTTATCCTTTTAAAAATGTCCATCATTATAATCAAAAAGTTCCATCTGTACCTTATGTGGGAGGTATTATGCCACATAATTCGACTGTATTTCAATCTTCCACTAATTTCTGGATACACAAAGAAAAACCTAAAATAATCACAAAAGGGTCTCAGAGCATATCCATCCTTGCTGAAACAGATGCCTTTATCCCTTGTGATGCAGTGGGGGAACCCAAGCCTTTTATTACTTGGACAAAAGTCTCTACAGGTAAGACAGATTAAAAATGTGTTCTTCCACACATTTTTTAATGGTACACATGCTTGTGTTTTTTGGATAGAAATGTGGCATGATTGCAGGAATAGTCCATTAATTTCTGTCTCTTTTAATCACTATAGATAAAATGTGACTAATTGTAACTAATCATTACAGGTAAAAATAACTGCAGTATTTCTTGAAGTGAAAAAAAACCCACAAACCTCTACCATTTAATGAGTTTTATTTTTGAAGGAATAGCAGCCAACTCTGATTATTCAGAGCAGTTAGAATTTACAATGACAACACTTGAGAGTATGAGTTTATCAACATTGCTGCCTTAAATATTGATGTGTATGTTATCTCCATAAGCAAAAGAGAAATTATGTAAAGATTTAAAAGGATTCCTAAAGCATAAAGACCTTAAAAGTTCCCACACTGTACATGCTTGCAAGATAGTATGGTTAGTTCTGCAATAGAAAGAAAGACTAATTTGAGCTATGGAGTATCAGAAGATGTCATGTGATTCATCTGAAGTTGTATTCGGTGTTAAGTAAATCTAAAATCTTACATAAAACTTTTTTAGTGCAACAATGTATGTCTACAATACATACATACATACAACAACGTATGTCTTTGACTTTATGTTTCTTGCTTTCCTCTCACCTTCCCAGGAGCTCTAATGACAGCCAACACCAGGTTACAAAGGTTTGAAGTCTGGAAAAATGGTACCCTCCTTATTCGAAATGTTCAACTACAAGATCATGGACAGTATTTGTGCACAGCTCAGAACCTGCATGGCATAGATAAAATGATCACTGTGCTCACAGTTGTAGCCCACCAGCCCAAAATTTTACTTTCCCGCTATCGAGATGTCACAGTCTATTTTGGAGAGACCATAGCAATGGAATGTCAGGCTAGTGGGACTCCAAGCCCACATATTTCATGGATTTTCCCAGATAGGAAGATTTTGCAGACAGTCACCACCACAGAAAGTAGGATAATGCTTCATGAAAATCGAACCTTGTCTATCAAGCAAGCAACTTTTTCAGACCGAGGAGTTTACAAATGCGTAGCAAGCAATGCTGCAGGAGCTGACAGCATTTCAGTGAGGCTTCACATTGCAGCCTTACCTCCCATCATCCAGCAGGATAAGCAAGAGAACATTTCCTTGCCCCTTGGTAGCAGTATTAACATCCATTGCACTGCCAAAGCAGCACCTTCTCCCAGCATCCGCTGGGTGGTCTTTGATGGCACGCAAATCCGTCCTTCTCAGTTTGTCAATGGGAATTTATTTGTTTTTCCCAATGGAACTCTTTATATTCGCAACATCTCCCCCAAGGACAGTGGGACATACGAGTGCATTGCTGCTAACATGGTGGGAGCTGCCAGGAGAACAATACAACTCCATGTGAAGAAACATGCATCTAATGCTAAGATCACTGGGAGCTCTCCTCAGAGGACAGATGTAACATATGGCAGCATCCTGCATTTGGACTGTAGTGCTTCTGGAGACCCCTGGCCTCGGATATTATGGAGGTTGCCTTCCAAGAGGATGATTGATTCCTTACACAGGTAAATTACTATTTGAGGTGTCACAGCTAAATTACAATTTAGATAACCTTAGAGAAAAGACCATTGATATCTGTGAAAGTTTCATTCTTGAATTTTGTTAGTTTTGAATGAGGCCCTTCAATCCTTAAGGAAGTATTTGAAATTATATCAAAAGATAAGCAAGTAATTAATTAGTATAATTTTCTTGAAACCAATAGTACTCTTTCAGAGTCAGCTTGAAGTGTTTAGGATAAGCTGCCATTATCTGTCTTTTACAGCCACTTGTAAATGTAGTAAAAAGCCCAAAGGCAAATGTGAGGATACACAGCTTGTGTACTGCTTGTTTCAATGTGCTTAGTCTGCACAGGTGCCTGCTTTTCCTCAGGAGAAATGGGATCACTGAATTTTGTTTATCTATTGTACAATTCATTATACAAAGTAAATGCAGGGCAAAGGAATAATCTTAATAATTATTAAATAAGCATGACCATTTTAACATCATTTTATAAATAAACATTACCTTGCAGTAAGATCTGTGCAAACCCAGTTGCATATAAATGCTTAAAACAGTATCCTCTTCAGTGTTCCCAGCATCAAGTAAAATATAATTTCTCCAAATCTACAATAACTGTCCTAAGACTTTGCTGAAAAGACAATTTCTGCTTTTCAAATTATTCTTTACTCACTCTCAACAGATGAGAAATGTGCTGAAATTAAAATGCATGGTTGTTAACTTTCTTAATAGCTGAACAAAGTAATATTTTTTTTCATATTGACAAAAATATATTTAGGTAGCCTGTAGATATCATAAAATCTAGAATTCATTTTATGCCTCATAGTAATAACAATAAAATACTTTCCTTTTTAGTTTTTTCATTTTTCATCTTTAGGTGCAGTTTTTCAAATACAGGACATTTTCTTTGGAGAGAAAACTGGGGCTACTGAGGAAATTAGTTTTGACCACAATACACCAATTCCATAGTGAAGTGGAAATTAATAATGGCTTGTTAGCACATTGAAAATCTTTTTTCTGTATTTCAAAGCTTATCAATATTTTGCTTCTTTGTAACATTTTTAAAATGTTGTTATACAGGATACCAGAGGAAGCTGCTTATATTGATTTCTTTTTAGCTGAATGCCAGACTTCGTAGTTATGGTCCATATATGTCCTTTTAGGTTTGTGTAGAATATCACTTGGAGAACCTGTATTAGAATGTTACAGAATACTGTCCATGCAGTCAAAAGAGTCAAAAATACCATCTTTTGGTATTTGATGGTTGTTTAATAGTCAGAACCACCATTAAAGTAATTGAATGGCTTGGTTACAAATGAGAATTTTTTTTTTTCATTTTTTTTAGTGGTGAATATTTTGGACATTTCAGACCATCTAATTATCTAACAGTAGCAAAGCTCCTCCCCTTTTTTTTTTTTTTTTTTCTTTCAGTATTATTGATTTGGGGTTTTTTTTCCCCAGATTTCACTCAATCAATACCTAAAATCTGATTTTGCAGTTCATGTTCTGTTCTTTTTTTCTTTCCTTGCAGTAGCTTGGAGACTAGAATCAAAGTGTTCAGCAATGGGACTTTGATTGTCCATTCAGTTACAGATAAAGATGCAGGAGACTATTTGTGTGTGGCCCGCAATAAGATTGGGGATGACTATGTGGTCCTCAAAGTGAATGTGATGATGAAACCAGCAAAAATAGAACATAAGAATGAGAATAACCACAAGGTCAAGTACGGAGGGGACCTGAAAGTTGACTGTGTAGCCACAGGTCTGCCAAACCCTGAGATCTCTTGGGGTCTCCCAGATGGCAGCATGATCAATACCTTCATGCAGTCAGATGACAGCGGCAGCCGGACGAAGCGCTATGTGGTCTTTGATAACGGAACCCTGTATTTCAATGATGTTGGTCTGAGAGAGGAAGGAGACTACACTTGCTATGCTGAGAACCAGATAGGGAAGGATGAGATGAAAGTGCGAGTCAAAGTAGTGGCTGAACCTGCAACTATCAGGAACAAAACATACATTATTATTAATGTACCTTATGGTGATGTTGTCACAGTAGCATGTGAAGCCAAAGGTGAACCCACTCCCAAAGTGACCTGGCTCTCCCCAGCCAACAGGCCCATTCCTGCCCTATCTGATAAATACCAGGTATATAGGGATGGCACCCTCCTCATCCAAAAGGCCCAAAGATCTGACAGTGGTAACTACACTTGTGTAGCACGAAACAGTGCTGGAGAAGATCGGAAAATCGTCTGGATCCACGTTAATGTTCAGCCTCCCAGAATCAATGGTCATCTCAGTGCAATAACATCTGTGAGGGAAACAGCCATCAGGGACAGCCGGAAACTTATTGACTGCAAAGCTGAAGGCATCCCAGCTCCACGGATCTTATGGGCTTTTCCAGAAGGAGTAATCCTGCCAGCTCCCTACTATGGGAACAGGATTACTGTGCATCGCAATGGTACGTTGGACATCAAAGGGGTGAGGCAGACAGATGCAACACAGCTCATATGCATTGGACGGAATGAAGGAGGGGAAGCAAGACTGATTGTGCAGCTCCTCATCACAGACCATTTGGAGAAACCCTCCTTCAGAGACCCTGTCAAAGAAAGGATCACTGCTATTGCTGGGCACAGCATCAATCTGAACTGCTCAGTCCAGGGGAACCCCAAGCCCAGCACAAGCTGGATCCTTCCCAATGGCACTGAAGTGCTGAGTGGCAGCCGTCTACACAGATTTTACCATATGAGGGATGGGATCTTACACATCAGCAGCCTCTCTGCTGGGGATGCTGGGACTTACCGCTGTACAGCCAGAAACTCAGGAGGTTATGTGGAACGAGTAGTCTTCCTGAAGGTGGGAGTCAGGCCAGAAATCAGCAACCAGTACAACAACCTGGTGAGCATCATCAATGGAGAAACTCTGCAGCTCCATTGCATCACCCAGCCAAGCCATCAGGCGCAGATCTCCTGGACACTACCCAATGGGATGGTTCTGGATGCCCCCCATGCTGTGGGTCGCTTTTCCCTGATGGAGAATGGCTCACTGACGGTGCGTGAGGCTTCTGTATTTGACAGGGGCACTTACCTGTGCAAGGTGTCCACAGAGTATGGCACCTCTGTTATGAATGTGCCTGTCATTGTGATAGCCTATCCTCCCCGGATCACCAGCGAGCCAGCACCTGTCATTTATGCCAGGCCTGGAAATTCAGTAAAACTGAACTGCATGGCCATTGGGATTCCTAAAGCAGAAATAACGTGGGAGCTTCCAGACAAATCACATCTAACAACAGGAGCTCAGTCCCGTCTGTATGGAAACAAGTTCCTCCACCCTCAGGGCTCATTAGTCATCCAGCAGTCTAGTCAAAGAGATGCGGGCTTCTATAAATGCACTGCTAAAAATATACTGGGCAGTGATTCGAAAACAACCTACATACACATATTCTGACACTAAAACAAATGCCTTTGTCTGGATACTTAAGTCACTGCCAAGTGAGCGAAACAAGGAAAGTACTACTTGCAACAAAGCCAAGAAGACTGAGGGCAGGAAAAAAAAGGAATTAATCCTATTTTCATGCAAAGTGCATTGCTTTTGTATTCAGTATGGCAGTAAGTCCCTGCAATAAAAGGAGGCAGTAGACATACTGAAACAGAGGAGACTAACATGTTGGAAAAGTTCTTTAAATTAAGACAGTGTAGTGTGTTTTTTCATGCTATCCAATAGCATCTGAGATCTAAAGTACTCTATTCTTGTCAATAGCCCAAAGCTATTCCTTGTTCTAACAAGCACCTTAAAAGTACCAAAGAAGTATTAACTGTTAATAAATGAGCTGCAGTGATAGAAGTGCTTTAGTAAAACATATTTTTCCCTGCAGCACTTTTACGTAATCTAGCCTTATAGAATATGTTTACTAACCTTTCTGTTCATTCTTCTATCAGCTCTTCAAAATCAAAGACTAACATAGCAAATAAGAGTGATCTATTTTAATAAAAATACATGCAGGTATTAGTTACCTTACATATGAACAAACCTTTTCCAGCTACTTAAGGACACTACAGTGAAATCATTCATTATATATTTTATATATATTTTTTAAATCAGACTATGAGACTAGAAAGAGTAACAATGAACTTGGTCTCATTTTATAAATTATTGGTCTTTACAAGACTCTGATACATTACAGTGTTTTATAATATTAAGGTCAATATACTGTACATT
>JANHGN010010709.1:29613-51045 GCA_024605025.1 Megaceryle maxima
TTCATTATGGGTTTTTTTTTTTGTTTTGACAAAACAGGGAACTCCAAACAGTGAGAGTTTAAAGTTAAGTCAAAAAACAGAAGTCATGTAGCATTATACATACTCTTTATCTTTCTAAACATGATTTCCTAATAAAAACTTAACATTTCTGTTACGCATATTTCAGGATGCATTTACAATTTCAATACTTTTTCTACAATCATTATTGGATAATATACATAATTTTAATATGACTTGATTAAGCTATAGAAGTAATTTCTACAAAATTATAAATATCTCCATGTTTCAACCAATAGCTTCCATCAGAATTTCGCAAATGTTAACTCACCTTTAAAACATATGGGTTCTTTGAGATATTTTTGAATTCTTAAAGCTCTAATTGTTCATAAAATTTATGTTTTAGAATATGGTGAGAATAAAAGCTTTATTTTCTCTGTTGATCAAAACATGGCACAAAGTAATATAAAGCATTATTCTAATATTTACATTTTGTAAAAACTATAAACAAATATTCCCTCACCCCACAAATGTATCCAGCTTAGGAAAATTGTAAGTTGTTGCAAAGTGTGCATTAATGATCACTGTAAACAGAATGGAGCTGCATTACATAAAATCTATTTGATTAGAACAAGGATGTTGAATTAAATGACAAGGACAGTGATGAAGATACAAGGGACATAATTTATGTGATAGAATATTTTATAAAACTTCTTTTTAAAAAAGTCAATGCAGGGTAAAATGTTATGGTTTGTACACAAGCATTTATTCAAGTTGCAGCTATGTTACTGGCCTAATTAAATAGTACTTAATTATGTCTTATTTTCTCTTTTATGGTTTAAACCCCTTAAATGAGCAAATCAGTGCTCACTGTGAAGCCTGTACCTAAATATCTGGCAGGGAAGTAGCTTCTTGTGAGAGCAGTTAATGAAGAAAGGAACAAGTGTTCAAGTTTTTTAAGTAGATTTCTCATGTTTTGCTTTTTTTTCCTAATCGAGATATTTTACTTGAATATGTCACAGATTATGACACAGATTATGTCACAGATTATATATGTATTTAGTTCCTTTACTTAATTTTAGCACTCTTTAATTTTACGGTACTTCTTGGAAAATAGTATTGCAATTTTTAATAATAATATCAACTAAAAGGGTCTGAAGTCAGCATTTTAGCATTGGAGTAGAAGTCAAAAACTTTTATTCATCTGTCCAGTCTTCAGTTAACGCTTATGTTAATTTAGAGATATTCTTGCCGGCTGAACAACTTCTACATGTTTCCATTAAACAGAATTTTTTTCATTTTAAGGGAAAAATTTGAATCCAAAATCAAATATTTGATCTACTGAGAACTAAAAGAATATCTGATAATGGTTTATTCATCAATCCAGAATTTCCACTGTAGCCAGTGGAAGTTTAGGAGGCACAAGAAATGAAAGATTTAGCTCAAAACCTTTTCTTGATTCAAGTCAAGACTTGCATGCTTCCAAAATTCCCTCAAAATTCTTTATGTGTTACAATTTCCATAACGTTTGCCTTTACCCCTTTTATGAAAGCATACTTCTAATGAGAAGCCTATAAAATAGGGTTTTCTTCCAAAATAAATGTAACTAAAGCTCAGCAAGTGTCATATGAACACTTTATACACTCAAGCAGCATTTGGCCATATGTCCTGTCTGTCTTATTCTTACTCTGCTGAGATACAAGTTGTCCAGGATATCCATCTTGAGTTCCTTTTGTAGTTATAAAGAATTTCACGGGGAAACCAAGTCTGCTCCAGAACTTCTATTCTTAGGGCTGAATCTACATGTCAGTCCATGTGCTGAATCATCCATCAAATGCAGACAGTCATAGGACACTGAATTTAAATCTTAACATCTTCCTGGTTTTCCATGTAATTCTCTGCAAGTATTGTCAAATAAATCAATGACAAATTCGCATTACTTCAAGGAAACAAGACTTCATTAATTATTTTTTTTTTTCAGAAGTCTTCATCTTTCAGACCAAGCAGAGCCATGCATTTAAAGACAATGGAGTTTGTTCCTTTTCTGATTTTGAGAGGTGCTGGGAAATTAGGTGCTTACTCTTGGTTTGAGAAGGTTTCACAAGATCAATCAAAGCAGGTTCTGGATAGTTTCCATGGAAAGGAAAACATAATTCCTTGCTTTTGCTTTGAAAATGGAGAAAATAGATTTGTTTGATGCCTTTTTTTGAGAAGCAGAGTAACAAGGTGCCTTATTACAACTTCATAGATTACAAGTGACTGGAGTTGTATATAACTTTTTTTGCTTCAGTCTTCACAAAAAGAGGATCACTGTGACCCTATCCATAACACAACTAGCAACTAATAACAAAATTGGATGTAGAATATAGGCCAGAAAAGCAACAAACAGGGAATTAAGTGGTATTTATGTCATCAAGATCTGATAAAATTCCTAAAACACTAGTCAGTTGACTTACATGTTTTATTGATTATCTTCAAAAGCTCATGAAGACCAATGGAGATACAAGAAAACTGAAAAAATGGTAAAGCTATAGTTGAGTAAAGGTAAACCAGCCAAACCCTGGTATTGAAAGAGGTACTTTAATTCGTTGCTAAACAATCAATCTAAGAGCATCTGTAGAATAACACAGGGATAAGAAGTTTCTACAACAAGTCATGTAATAGCAAACTAGTTACATTTTCACAGAAGAAATTAGTCAAGAATATGGGAAGAGAGAATTGGGTGGTATATCTTACATTAGCAGAATTCTTTATAGTCATACAGGATGTTCTCATGTTCAAACTAAAGTAACATCAGAGAAACATTCACCATCTTTTGGTACAGTCAGCTAACATGAAAATATCCTAAAAGCTATACAAGCATATGTATAGCTTGTACTCTCATTCCTCTCTTTTATTATTTGCAACTCAACCATACTGCATTTCAAATGATGAAATGCAGTGGAAGTCCTTGCAGAGAACAGCTAACACTCCATAGTTTCATAGGTGATGTAATAGTGAGAGGAAGAGACTACAATCAATAGAAAGTCAGTGTGGCCATAACTGAGGACATTCTTATTTTTCAACAACATTTTTGCAGATGGGAAGTTCTGACCCTCTACTTGTTCTTTCTTTTGAAAGCAAACTTTTCCTTGCCTGGGTGGTAGACCTATTAATTTTCTTTCCTTCCCACAAACAAGACCCACTCTTACTGTTCATATGGTAAGAGTGATGCATCTGACACATAAAGTAACAGCAACAAGGAAGCTGCTATGACAGTGGACTGCTGGTGCTATAAGACTCAACTGCAGCTGTGTACCACCTACTAAGCACTTCTTTGAATATGGGGTCTCCATAAAGAGAAATGTATGTTGGCAGCAGTACCATTCTATGGCTTCTTCCCTACTCCATGACCCCATTTGTCAAGCACAGCTGGCCATAATATCAAAGAATTCACAGACTGTCCACATCTGATACTTCAGATTACCAAGCAAGAGAGAGGCATAAATACATGATGTCTCCCATCTACCAAGGACTGGAGATGGCATTCAGCAGTGTGAGTCTTGACAGGTGTGTGTGGCGGATGATATGTGTGTGACATGAGATGTAAAGTCAGATTGTTAAATTAAAAGAGCAAGTCGTGCTGTCACACCTAATTACCTCCTCTGGTGCTCTGTATCACTCAAAGCACAGCTGATATCATATGCAACTTCCATAACCCCTGAATTAACAACACATGAATGAGCTTCATGGTTACCTTTACTCACAGTGTTAGTCAAAAAATCATTTCTACCAAAAAAATACAATAGACTAACCCACTATACTCTCCTGCTAAGAACTGCTCTCTGTTTTTAAGAGCTTTGCTAGAATATTACATTATCAGACCAAATGAGCAACATTTTCATCAACCCCTATTTACTTACCTGGAGAAAGAGGATTGGTAAACAAGGATGACAAAAGCATGCAGCTGCTGTAGAACTACTAGCATGCAAAACATCCCACTGTAATCAGTAGAAAAGTACTTGGACACCAATTTGTCTTTAGAAAGAAATTCTTAACAGATTCTTATTGAAACAATTTATTTTTCCCCAATAAGGTGGTCCTGCAAACAGTTAAGGAACTTAAAAATCTGAGTGCTTTGAAAAATATGGCAATTAGGGCTTGGATATTTTATACATTGGACCTTTCATATACAAAATGGAGGTTAGTATGTAATTGTATTTTTTTTTAAATCTAACACCATGTTGAAGTTTCTTCACACTGTGCAGGACAGATACTAGCCCATTCAGTTGTTTATTTCTTGTAAATCCTGCTAGTATCTTGCTTAAAACCTGAGCAGAAGTATTACTAGGCAGTCATAGTAACAGTATTACTGTGCCTGTATTACAGCATCCATAGGTGTGTGTATACAAATAAATTTAATAGTTATTGAAAATTTATAACAGGCAGCTTATCATAATACATTATTAGTAAAGTACTGTAACATGCAACACTGATATAATTAAAATCAGCGTGTACAAGACAACCAGGGGCTCAGGCCCAGCCAATATGGGTTTAGGAAGGGAAGGTCCTGCCTAACCAATTTGATTTAATGCTATCACTGGGTGATCTGACTGGTAGATGAGGGGAAGGCTGTGGGTGTGGTCTACCTAGACTTCAGCAAAGCCTTTGACACAGTCTCCCACAGCATCCTCCTGGAAAAGCTGGCAGCCCATGGCTTGGAAAGGTACACCCTTCACTGGGTTAAAATCTGACTGGATGATCTGTCACAGAGAGTGGTTGTGAATGGTGCCACATCCATTTGGTGTCTGGTGACCAGTGGTGTCCCCCAGGGATCAGTACTGGGCTCAGTTCTATTCAACATCTTTATTGATGACCTAGATGAGGGGATTGAGTCTACCGTTAGTAAATTAGTGGATGACACTAAGTTGGCGGCAAGTGTCAATCTACTGGAGGGTCAGGAGATGCTGCAGAGGGACCTGGACAGGCTGAGTTGATGGGCTGAGGACAATAATATGAGGTTTAAGAAGACCAAGTGTAGGGTCCTACACTTTGGCCACAGTAACCCCCTGCAGCCCTACAGACTGGGGGATGAGTGGCTGGAAAGCGGCCTGGCAGAGAGGGACCTGGGAGTACTGGTTGACAACCAGCTGAACATGAGTCAGCAGTGTGCCCAGGTGGCACGGAAGGCCAATGGCATCTTGGCCTGTATCAGGAATAGTGTGGCCAGCAGGTCTAGGGATGTAATTCTCCCCCTGTACTTGGCACTGGAGACGCCTCACCTTGAGTACTGTGTACAGTTCTGGGCCCCTCACTTCAAGAAGGATATTGAGGTGCTGGAGCAGGTCCAGAGGAGAGTGTGAGCTGGTGAAGAGAGAGGCTGAGGGAGGGAGCTGGGGTTGTTCAGGTTGGAGGAGACTCAGTGGGGACCTCATCACACTTTACAACTACCTGGAAGGAAGCTGCAGTCAGGTGGGGGTTGGGCTCTTCTCCCAGGCAACTAGTGACAGGATGAGAGGGCATGGCCTGAAGCTGCTCCAGGGGAGGTTTAGGTTGGATCTTAGGAAGCACTCCCTCACTGAGAGCGTGATTAGACACTGAAATGGACTGGGCAGGGATGTGGTGGAGTCGCCATCCCTGGAGGTGTTTAAGGAAAGATTGGATGTGACGCTTAGTGACATGGTCTAGCTGATGTCATGGTGATGGGTCATAAACTGGACTTGATGATCTTGGAGGTCTATTCCAGCCTCAGTAATTCTGTGATTCTATGAAATGTATTTCTAATCATCCGTAGGTTTCACATCTGTAAGACAATATGGTGTGGGTGTGTGTAGACAATAAGATTTACTTACAGTGCAGTCAAACAAGGTGGGGTGAGCTGATCTTTTAGATTGATGATACAAAAAAACTCCCACACTCTGCTTTCCCTGTTCCAGCAGTCAATTCTCCTAAATCCCTTACACCAGCTTTTTTGAAGTGTATAGCTTTCTGCCTGCTTAGTGAGCTGAACTGGTTTATCCATGGTAACTAGTGAAGGCCCAGGAGCATGAAAGCAAATACACAGCAATCTGGAATGAAGCAAGAAGAAACAGGGGCACCTCTTCCAACAGCAATAAACGGTTGAGCTTGGCCATGCATTTCATCTGACTTTTTCCTGGAACTGAGAAAAAAATAATCTCTTAGAATATAATGAGATTTTTGTAATATACCTAAACTGTTCAATATACATGTACAAACCTGTGAATGCTTGTGTATGTAAGTATACATTTATAACTGTGCGTAGTGACACTGACCAGCAGACCAGTGTAGATGGAGGAATCAGTGACTCACATCACACCTAACCTTAGCAGGTGCAGACCTGTGCAGCTCTGTGCTGCATGTAGAGCATGGCCTTCAGCCCCATCATGTGCTGCTCACATCCCTCAGGTGTAGGGTAAACTTGGTCAGCAATTATAGCAGAGCAGCCTTCAGGCAGTTCCCACTTGGTACTGGCAGATATACCACCTGTGTGGTCTTGCCTACAGTGCAGCCCTTGGTGCTAACAACGCAGCACCAAGTGCACATGTACATTATCTTCTTTGACAGTAGAAATGATTGAGACAAAGCCTTGTAAAGAGTTAAACAGAGAGGAGACATGAGGTGAGACTTCAGACACATGACCCCACAACATTGACATTATCTGCAATAAAAGGTTTGGGCGACTGAGTTTTCAGTTTTCTTCATTGTGACCTTTTTGGTATTTCAGACTTCATTTTGAATGTATTTGGGCTTTGTGGTGCCAAGTGTTTAAAACAAAATGTATCCTGTTACAGTTTCCGCTTTCATCCCCTAGTTCCATTCTTAAACTGCTGGACAACATTTAAAAGTTTTCAGTTTATCCAGTTCAACTTTTAGAAAATAACTATTTTTAGAATAAAAATAGTCTTGTTGATTCATGCAACATGCCTGTGAATCTGAGGGAGATTTCCAGGTTGTAAAAAAACCAAAACAAATAAGAAACAGTCTCTTTTTGCATAATCATGCACAGCAAATGCTGAAAGGCTTAATATTTGGTAGTTAAGGGGGTCAGAAGACTTCTTTTTTTCTGTCTGATTAACATCACATAAAACAGGGTAGCACATGGATGCATAACATACTAAAATATAGGAAGTGAAACTACTTGATCATGGAAGAATTACCCAGCAAAGACTGGCTTGAGACCTTCCTCACTGGAAATTTCTTCATACTGGCTGGTCTAGCCCCTCAGCCAAATTCAATTACTGAAGACTAGAATTGTGCTTCCTGACACTGTAGGGGTTTCCACCAAACTGAGGAAAACAAAAATCAGTAGTAATTAGAGATGTCAGACCATCTCTGAAAGCAAAATGTAGCTCAGAGTAATTTTTTATACTAAGCCATAATGACAATGCCCTAGCTTTTGCCACCCTTGATACAACCTTTCTGTAAAACTCAACTGAAGTCAATAAACCTACATATGCAGCAAGTTATTACTAAATATAGACTGAGATGTGAAAATCTGGTCCTGAGTGTGGGAAAACAAAAGACCTAAATTGTGTCTCCCCTTCAACAAACACCAAAGGGGTTGTGCGCCCCCCAATGTTATAGACACCCTGGGAGTTTAACTGCCCCTTTTAAAAAAAAAAAAAAAAAAAAAAAAAAATTAAAAGGAAGTAAGAAGCAGTTGCTTACAGCCAGTTTCTAATAGCCTGAGTCATAGTTACTTACTCCCGAAGTAATCCTCTGCTGTGCTATTCAGCATGGCTGGCTGTATTATAATCTGCTGTTAGTCTTCACCCAGACCCAGATTGAAACCTCAGGATTAAATGGCTATATCAAGATAATTATAAAGTAAGGGTAATATTCTGCACTTATATCCATTTTCTCCAAAGATGCAGATGCTGGTATGTGTTTGTATAGCTCTTACTCTTTCTTTAGCTAGATAGGGATGTGTGTCTGCCTTTGTGCATGTGTATGTTTTCTGTGATTTTATATATATTTTTTCTACATCTATAAGTAGAAGTGCATGCATACATTTTTGTTTATGTACACTCTGCAGTTTCTGGAAGATTTGTCCAAATTTATATGGCCTAATAATAATAATAATAAAAGTAATTTTCTTTGACTGAAAAGCATGAAGTACTGTACAGTCCAGCAGAACGAAATCTCAAATTTGAGGAAGACCAGCCAGTGCCCCAATATGCTGGGATACCACACTTAGGCTAATTAATGGACCATTTTTTATTATTTTATAAGTACCTAGATATTCTACCTCATCCAGGGGCTCAGTGCTTTTCCTGGCAATGAAGTATCTTCCAGCACATCTTTGAATAGGCTCTCTTTAGTCCTCCTTGGCCAGCATGAGATGATTTGGAAAATGATGACCCAGCTGCAGATGCTACAGTGAAATGTCAAATTTTGCAATGCTTTGATTATCTCAGGAAAACTCTAAAATCTGGAAGTCTTTTTTCTTATATTCTGCCAGCATGATCTAAAGAATACACTAGAAATAGCTAGCAGTAACTAGCATCTACTAATGTTACTTGAATGAGATCTGCAATCTACTTAAAGACAATAAATTTTTTAAAAATACATCTTGATTTTTCTTGTCTTAGTAATAATACAAATGAGCTGGGGAAGATCACACTTTACATTTAAATATATGTAATCTTAAAGGGTACTGAATAGGCTTTTAATGGATTGTTTTATTGGTCTTGCTACGTTTGTCTTAGAAATGCAAACCTCCCCATTTTCAAGACTGCCAAAATCTGTATCTAGCACAGCAAGTGAGAAAGTGTCTGTTCAACAAAAGCATACTTGGCTGGTGGTGGATATTTATACAGCACTTCCTATTTAACTTTTCCCTCTACTTTTGTACTAATCTGCAAGACATGCTGAGAAAGATAATAAGCAAGATTACAAGATACAACAGGCAAGACATGCAGAAGTCATCAGAAGAATTATTGCTGTTGCAACATGTTTATAGAGAATAGAGGCAAGTGAATAAATACTGCTTTGTTTCATGTTGGTGTAATCCTGTTGACTTTGATGAGATTAGATGGCTGAAAATTAAAAAATATTTTAGCTTGTGGTGTCATCTCATACACAAACATGGCACACTCAAACCTTGACAATGACCCTTCAATAAAGAAAAATTAAGAGGATGTGAAAACCTAAGCACTCTCAGATATTACATAGAAAGATACTTCTTTTTGGAGGTTATTTTTTATTATGATTATTATAGCATCTAGACTAACTTCCTAGTTTTAGTTCAGGAAACATATAAAACATTCATTATGTTTGGCATTCATTTTCAATTCACAGGACAGTAACTGGCAGATCTTTGTGTAAGAATAATACATTAAAAACAAGCACTGAAAATTCTGGAATGAACTCTAAGAAACAGAGAACTGAATTTACAAGGTGAACAAGAATAGCACCAGAGACCAATGTATTGTTTAAGTCAAGTTAAACTCTGATTTATTTAGGCTGTTCAAAAATGATTCAATGGATTAGAAGAACACTCAGAGACTGAGCCTTATTTCTGCATTAGATGCGTAAAGACTCTGAAAGAATTTAAGTATGAAACCATCAACTAAGTAATCCAGTAACTGTGGCCTTTGCATTTTTGGTGGGGCAGTGGTGGGGGATTGTGTTATAGGCATAGCAAGCAGTAATGTCTAAATTAAGATTGCCTAACTCAGTGAAAACACTGAGAGTCTCAGTTTGCACATAGTTACAATTCGCTAAATTAACTGTTTAGACTGAAATTTTCCATGCTTGTCCTTTATTTCATACATTCAGGATGCATGTTTTTTCTTTTATTTTTTTGTCTGGTTGGGTTTTTTTGTGGGGTTTGGGTTTTGTTTTTTTTTTTTTTTTTTTTTTTTTGGTTGGGTTGGTTTTTTTTGTGGGTTTTGGGTTTTTTTTTTTTTTTTTTTTTTTTTTTTTTTTTTTTGTTGGTTTGTTTTGTTTGTTTGCTTCATTTTTAAGGAGTACTGCTGAAAACGGCTCATTTTATTTTCCAAAAATGAAGTTAAGAAAAAAATTTCTGCCAATATTGCAAACATTTTCCAACTATTTCATTGAAGTGTTTGGTGAAGGCTATGATGTTTGGAAGAATATAATCCTAGGATCAAAGAGGTATATGTGTGTGTTCTGTTTTACACCCCAGTCTCAGCTGGCTCCCTCTTGCCCCAAGTGATATGTATAAGGGTAGAACAACACACAGGCTAATATGAACTCCCATCAAGAAAATGCTGTTAACTAAATTCTCAGTGGTCCTGCCACATCCTCTATTGATTCCAGATTCCAATTTAAGGGAACAAGAACCTAAAACTAAGTTGCTCATGTACAGATGTTCAGCATCTTTCAGAATAGTCTGGGCCTTTTCAGTATGCCTGGATAAACTTCAAATTAAATTGAAAAATTATTTGATCTGCTTATGAAGTATGGCAAAATGAAATTGCTTAATTAGATTATAAGAAAAAAAATAATAAAAAAGATCCTCATGGGAAATCGGGATGAACCCATGATACCACAGGAGTGTCGTTTTTAAATTACTCGACTTTGATGAATGTAGTTATGTAGTTGTATTGAAAGCAACATCTCCTACATTGATGGTTAAGAGATCACTGTCTAAAAAAAAAAAAAATTAAACTCATATCTAAGTAAAACATAAAGATAGGCAAAATCATAAACTTCCAAAAATTGTCCCACATCTATATAGAATAAATATACCTGTGATTTAACAATTACTTAAAACTATTCTGGGAATCTCAGCCTGGGATAGCAAGAAGATGAACTGGAGGCCTCAGGTCCCCAAAAAGCATGGTAATGAATCATAAACACATATTGCCATGTTGTAAGATTCTGGGTAAGCATGATATGCATAGAAAGCTTACTATTTATTTTCAGACATTTGAGAAATAATTATCTTGGCAGAATAGCTCTTTTAGATTATTTTATGTCTTCTTTCAGGAAAATGCAACCAAATATATGGCAATCAAGATCTTCCCCATCTGCCCCACTTTGATTTCTAGTAAGACAGGGCTTGGAAATGAAGTAGAACTGCTAGAGTGATCAAATCCCTCCTGCTTTATAATGCAAAGTGCAGTTGAAAAAGAAACGCATTGTCTAGACTTACCTGCTGGGACTCACTGCAGTGAAAACTGAGGTTCTGGGCTCCTGGTCTTACAGCTCAGACATCTGTCGGAACATGTCAGGGATCCCTGTGAGCTCACATGCCCAAGCCTCATTTCTATATTAAAAACAGAAACAAAAAGAACCCCAAAGAACTTGAATATGGAGCAGATAGGTGTTTGACATGCCAATATCTTGCCTTGATATGAATACTGGATACTAGGAATTTGGAACCCTTCCTAGTCTCAGAAATGTAGGAAAAAAAAAATAATTTTTTTGTCAAACAGACTTGGAAGAAAACACTGAGCCTTTTGAAACTTTCTGGGTTCTTTTTTTTTCTTTCTTGATCTCACACAGAGCCTGTTTGGCTGACAGGAAAACACAATAGGGCAGGAAGGATATCTGCTTCAAAAGATTAAGTTTACTAGGTGACAACTACAGTAGTAGCCATACATTTGATTTATTTTCTTTTAGGATTGTCTGCAGCAGGATCTACCTGAAAATTAGCTGCCCTTTACCTAAAGTGTAAAAGATAGGTGTATGTTGTATGTCCAGATCAGTATCTAAATAAGCAGATGGGCATTCTAGAGAGTGAAAACCGAAAAGAATATCATTACATAGGCGTGTCCTTATTCTTGTCACTGAATCAAGGTGAAATGAGGTATCAGTGCAAATACTTCTGTATGTTCAAAAAAAGACTTCATATTTCATATTGTTTAATGATTCTTTGGAATGAGAAGTATTACATGTATTTAACACAATAAAGCAACCCTAAAGTATATCCATAGTATTTTCTAGTAGTGAGAACAGTCAGAAAATACATCAAAAGTGTATTAGCAAAGTACATAGGTAATCGCCATTGCCTTTGATTACTTTTTTTTTTTCCTAATTCAGACTTTTTATTTAGTTATGGTATTATTACTGCTTCCTGTTTCTAAGCACACTTCATTTTCTTATGTTTCAAAATCTGCAAGGTAGTAATTATGGGCAAGATGTTAAGACTGATTTATAGAGATATTACACTAGCCTTACATCATCTCGCTATTTCTAAAACTGTTTCAGGAATGAGGGTACCCAGGAGTGAATAGAGGGTTTAAGACGTCTCACAGCCTCAGGGAAGGCTTTTAGACAATGTTTATTTCAGTTGTTCTAGCCATATTAGTTGGCCTTATAAAATGTATTATCTCTCTTTTTCCTGACCTTGTCTTGCTTTTGTCAATAGACCCTTATGGCTACAACACCATTCCCTTAAGCACTGTCTAAAACTGGACAAAATATATGTGGTTTGGGTTAATATGATGACAGCTCATGATAATTGGAAAAATTAAACACTCCTGAGTAAATCTGTAACATTCTTTTAAAATTTCTCAGGATAGAGGATTTCAAGATGTATTAATGATATTGAGTACACTCCTTTTTTTTCTCTTCTCAATTTGAGACACCTCTAGAGGGTACCAGTCTAAGAAAAATCATTCCCATTGGTCCTACCATTGTATTGCCAGTCTCTTTCATTTGTACTTGTCCAAGTTCTCTGAATTCAAAGTGTCCTCTATATAAGGGGGAAAGAAGGAAAAAAGGAAAGAAAAAGAAAAAAAAAAAAAAAGGCTGATAAGATTCCTTTATGCTTTCTTCATAAGGATCATAAGAAATCTACATTTTTTGATTTTTCACTGGATGGAGTTGAAAATATTAGGTATAGCTTGATTTCCAGTCACTATGTACCAGATTCAATCTCTATGGCTTTTTGACTCTCTAACAATTAAACACCACAGCACCAGAATTTCATTCAAATTGGTTTACTGTTGTTCAGTTTATGACAAGGAAGGTAGTTAACTATCTCTTTTAAACAAAAATAACCTCAAGCACTATGGAGCTGCTCAGTGTTCACATTGTAGGGATTCTTCTTCAACTGTGCTCTGATACAGTTGAAATCTGTGTGCCTACATGTGTCTCATTGATGTTTATTTTCTGGTTTTCTCTTGGAATATTTTTATGATGCTTCATAATGGCAACCTAAATAGTGGTTCTTAAGTTACTATGACACTTAAAATGTGTTAACATATATCTTGCAACACAAGACTCTTTCTAACCTTAGTTTCTTCAGTCTGTGCCTTTCTAGCATTTAGGGTTTCCTGTCTCCCCAGTCAGTCAAATTATGCTTTTGATGTGATTCCTGGTGATATTTTTCTAACGTAGATCTTCAGTTTGATATCTTAGCCACATAATAATAATAAATCATCTTCTGAATGGGGCCAGTAATTACTGAATTTGGGTTTGCATTCTCACCACTCAATTTGAAAAGAACACTTCATAAAAGAAATATTGCTGACCACAGTCTTAATGCAGACCACTTACCTTTTCCTTTGAGGTCTTAGTTTCTTTGGGACCTGAATGTAATCAAACAGTTTACCAGTACTGAGACTAGACACAAGCAGCCAGAGGTTGAAATGACATAATGTTGCTCTCAAAGTGTGATCTCACTTGGATACTTAAAACATGTGTTTGTTTATATTGTATAGCTTCCTGAGCATTTGTCACGGTAGCAGTCCAGCCCTGCATGTCAGCAGTTTTGAAGTATTTGTTATTCTATTCACTGTGGACTCCTCTGTGCTCATCATCCATTTATTTTCAGTTGAAAGAATCCTTGGAGCTTTCATTTAAAAATATTTTTATTTCTCTTACTGTATCTGCTGAAACTGGCAACATATTTGGTAACCAGTGCTTTGTTTACTGCTATAAAAATGTCTCTGACATTATATGTCAAAGAGATTGGTGAATTTTTCTTATGAAATTTTTTTCTCCTTTCACAATATCAGAAAGATTTTTAAATGAGTTTAGCCATTGATATGTTTTCCTCTGCTATGAACAAGAATGCTTTCCTGGATTGGCGCCTTAGGCATTTTTCAAATCATCTGCCAGGACTGTGTTTAGTATACTGTGATGCGATAGTTTTCCTAGCCTGAGCAATCCTTTCCTGCCTTGGAAAAAATTACTCCCTTTCCAATTTTTCTTAGCAGAGAATCAACTTCTTGGTTCTTAACTCTGTGAATCTCTCCCAGGAAAATTAATGTATTCCCCAGAACTTTTTTGCTTGTTTTGTGTCAGGTTTTGTTATCATTTTACCAATCAATCTATCCAATAGTTTTAACAAGCCTGCAGTACTTTCAGCTTTATTTCCTATCACTACAAAATAAAAAGTGGATTTAATGAAGAAAATGAGACAATTTTTATTTAAAAGAGAAAAATCATCTAAAGTAAACCCTGGCAAAATCAGAGGATGCAAGCCTAATAGGCTTGCTGTGAGGACAAATACTCAGTGAGGTTTGCACAAAGATTAAGAGAGAGATGGACAAACACCATATTCTTGCATCCATATTCCCTGTTCTCCCTCTTCTCCTTCTATTCCCCAACCAAAATGTCTGCAATTAGTACTTTCATGGAGGGACTTCTCCATATCATAAATACAATGCTTGGTTCAGTTGCCCTCTCCTCCAAAAAGGATTAAATTAGTGCTCTAATTTAGGTCTTCTGAGAAAGATGACTTCTTGTGTCCCTCTTATAGCTACTCTACTTAAATAAAGAAAATTAGATATTTATGGAATCACAGATAGAGCAGGACAAATCACTGTATCCTATAACCTGTACCACTCTCCACTTTCAAGTGGATTTTGCTCCTGTTGTCCTATGGGGAGGTGCTTCCAGTACCTCACTCCTCTGATGATTAAGTGGCTGCTAACATCTATCCTAATGCATCTTCTTCATTAGTTTATACATAATTTTCTCTTTAAAAAAATTATCCTTGACAAAATTAATTGTAGAGATTATTAAAAACTGAAAATTTGTTCCTTTCCAAATCTTTGCTCTGAAAGATCTTAGGCTTTCAAAGGGCCTGCTTTTTCCATTTTCTTTTCTTGAACTTTTATTTCCCTAAAAAGAACCTTTCTATCCTGAAAAGTTTGGGGGATTTTTCCTCAGTTTAATAGGATCCTCTCTCATTGCTAAATTATTTTCCCCTTTAGCTTTTAATCCAGTTCTGTCAAGAACCCTTCCCTACAAAAGTTTTCCTGTGATTTATATACAAGCTCAAATATAACAGTTTGGATATTTGTTCTTTTTAAAGTAACTGGTACAGAACCTATGACTTATCCTGTATAGATCCCTGATTTTTACATTCTAGTTGATTTGGTTAACTAGTTATCACAGTTTACCAAGGATTATTTTTTTAAAAAAACAATTGAATACTAAATAATTTATACTAAATGATTTTAAATATTGAATGTTAAATATTTACTACAGAATCTTAGATACTGTTTTATTTAGAGGGGGGTTGGGTTGTTTTGTTTAATTTCTTCTGGTTTTCTTTCTGTTTAAACTCAGTCAGCTTGCTAGGGCTCCATCCAAAATTACTTTGTAGATAGAGTTGTCTTCACTATGTTCCAACACATCTTAAATAGCTTCATTTTTTCCCAGCTGTATAACTGAATAAGATATTTATTATTTCCTTCAAAAACATCCTACCATTACAAGTATCATTTGCTTCTGAGATATTAGTGTTTTCCATACTTGAATAATTCTCTAATAACAGCAGACAATCACATTGTCTTCCAGTCCAGGGATGGTAAAACAAATTCCTGTATCAAGCTTTGATTTTACTCAGCTTTCAGCCAATTATTTCAGCTTTCGTGATATCTCCTAGTATCCCCATTCGTGATTGTCAAGACATAAATGCAATTTTTCAAACTTTTTCTCTTTTTTGAGAAGTACTTGTGACATATATTCAATAAATACTGAACATAAAATGACCATTAATTTTTTTGTGTTTAGTTTTACATCCTGAAGTATATAAGACAGTTTCTATTCTTTTATTCTTCTATAAATAACCCTTCATCAAAAGCCCTTACCTTGTCTGTCCTCTAGGTAACATACAGCTCCCAAGCATAGGGCAAACTAATAAACTGCTTACAAACCTCATGCCTTGTAAACTGGATCATGCGAAACATCTTTGCATGGACAATTCATTTACCACCAAAATAATGATGAACACTGTCATCTTTTCCCTTCAAAAGCAGGTATTAGATAAATTTTTACTATTTTATCTTCTGTGTGTGCAGGGTAAAAATACCTATGAATATTGCTTTTGCCAATATTTTACAGATTGATCCTTGAACTGGACAACAATACTTTCATCTTGCCTTCCCTTTTCCTTGTAGTAAATATCCTAACTTCTATGCTAACATCATATATTTGCACACTTTCTCTGGGACCTAACCATTACATGACCAGCCTCTAGTTAGATGAGTGAGTCTGGGTCACACTGAATGGTCACAGAGCATGGAACACTGGTCCAAGACAAGGATGTCCAGGAGGTTTGGATTTGTTCAGGTTAATTCTGCACTCAGAGGTTTTGAGCTGTATCCGTGACCATCTGGTTGCACACACCCAGAGCCAAGCTGGGACAAAAGTGAATAGCCAGCCTGAGCACTGTATCATGTACTCTAGCTAATTTAACATGACAGAAATGTTGGCGTGTGCTTACAGCTTGATCTGGATCATGTTTGTACCCATGGGTGATGCAGGGGGGCACAAACTAGGAAGTCCAAGCATATCCATTCAAGGAGGAATAGCTTCAATTGGAGGGAAGGGCAATATTTTCCTTACCCTTCAAACTTATTGGCTTGTTTCAATAGTTTTCCCAGTGTGGCTTGGCACATATTTTTCTCTCTCAGTACTTGTGGGAACCAGGAGATGCTGTCTCCCAAGAAGCAAGACAGCATCAATCAGCAGCTGGAAACAGCTGGCTCTCACAAGCGTCTCTCGGTGTTCTACCAGCTGTTGGCTCTGCTGAATGTCATTCAAAAGCTGCTCTGACTTTGGCCCCAGTGCCTTCATTATTGGCCCTCATATATTTCACAGTTACTGTGCTTACTCAGAACAAGAAATATAAGGGTCAAAACCCAATGCAGGAGAACTGGACCAAATATTTCATACCTTCCTCCATGTGTTTTGTAAGGAGGCACAGAAGGTTGCATGTCTCCAATGCTTTAAGCCTCTAACTGCAAATGACGTGTCAAGATGAATCCCAGGGGAAGGCAACATAGAGAGAAAGAACCAAGTTTCATATTCAGAACAAGACTCAGCCTAGCTGTCTTCCTCAGCATCTGTTGGTTACTTCAGAAAAATTACCTTACTGCCTTTGGCAGTTCCTTAAATTTCTGTATTATACAGACTTCCTAGTCACCTCATATAGGGTTTAATTCTGTTGTTCAGGCTAAGTCCATTTTTGCCTGGAGACTTGCATGTCTAAAGTAGTAATACAAAGAAAAGTGAACTTGTCTGCACTTGTTTATGCATCTCGGAATTATCTGACTTGCTTGGCTACTCAGCAATCATCAGAAATCAATTAATTATGATGAAACAAAACACTTTTCCCACAGCATTGCTTAGCAGGTTTTCCTATCATAGAAACCTTTTTTGCTTTGGGTCACAGAAAAGTAAATATCTCTCTGGCTTTATAATTTAAACATTTTAGACAAAATATTTTACAGATCTCGGTGTCCAGCATATATTGGACCAATTTCTTACTGCATGTGTATCTTTTCTTCTAGGTGTATTTTATTAACACCTCACATATTTGAATTTGATAAGTTACTTTGAATATCATACAGTGATAACTCAGCTTCATTTGACATGAGTAACAGGTTTGGTATGTACAGTAAATCGGGCAATTCCCTGCTTCCTTCACTAATGAGCTAATGAAGACATCCCATATTCTGACTTTCACCAATGGAGTGGTTGTCATATAATAACCCATCCTGCTTGCCACCACTTCTATAGGGACATCAGTTGGTGGATTTCAGCTGGCAATGTTTTAGAGCTAGGTGAACCCCCAAGAGCAGGAGAAGTTTTACCCAAGTGTAAAACAAATCTCTTTCCTCCTGCAGAGGAGGAAAGCAGTAGTGAAACATTGTCAGTTTGGGATTAGACAAGAGACAGACAGAAATCTCAGAGGCAATCCCACCAAAATTTTGATGAACACCTCCTGGGTCTTGTAGAGTTTCATTTCATAGAGTTTCATTTCTTTCCTTTCATGTGGAAGCGCATTTTGTTTTAACATTTGTATAAATATTTACGAACTTTATCCATTCCTTTCTCCAAAACCATTCCAGATTCATACTTGATTATTTCCTTTTTTTTTTACATCCATGATCTGCTAAAGATTCGAAAACTTTATATGATGCAAGTCAAATTCTGGTCTCAGTTGTGCAAATGCAATCCTGATACACAGAAATATTACCTCATTTTCTTTCTGTAAGTCAGGTACTAATATTTTATGACACATTGACTAATTTTGTTAAGATGGATGGAAAAAAGCAATTAAACAATATGGCTCTGAAATACAGAATAGAGACCTTTTTGTTTGGGTTTTTGTTTTATATTGAAATGAAACAGCTAATTGTATTGACATGGTGCAAAGCTTGAGCGTGTGGCATGCCAATCAAGTTAGCTCAACTGACCTTGCCCTTTTGCATGCTGCAATGAATTCCAAAATGAAGCTATGGCTCAAGGCAGTATATCAAATCCTTATCCAGGCTCCCTGTGGGAATTAAGTTGGATCCAACCCAAGACAAGGCTCCAGCTGTGCCTCCCTGCTCCCATCAGACAGGAAATTCAGAAATCTCAGTAAATCTGAGCTAGCCACAAAACTTTCATAGCTGTATATTAAAAGCTTTCTCTTTGCAAAGAGATCTACTTCATTGATAAAATGAGATCAGTTAATCTCATATGAAAAATCTTCCTGTTGCCTATCAAGTGTCTTTCTTTTCTGGAGAGCTGTAGAGTAAACCTATGAACACAGGCTCTCCTTGAAGCTGTACTATGTAGGAACACTTCTGTAATATGTTTAAGGCAGGTTACTCTTTTCTTTGGCTTGTCACACCTTTTTATGTAAACAGAAAAGGGGATTTCTGTAATTCTGTGCATAATGGCTAAGAAAACCTTTCTCTTGTTCAAAAATTTTCTGGGGCCATACCTAAGTATTGTCATCTGTAGTAGGCAACATCAACCACAACAGTGCCAGCCAGAGCCAATACAATGATGTCTGAGGCAGGATGTTTTCTGACAGATGGACCAAAGCATGAAAAGAAGAGGCAAATTAGACACGGTGGGAAAGGCTGTTCTAGCAGTAATCAGGCCCATCAGGAAGCATGGAAATCTTTCAAAGAAACTTAACTGGTGTCAAGATTCAGTAGAAAAAAAAAAAAAAAAGACACCTGGAATACTACAGATAGAAACATCTGAAGCAGACTTCAGAATCCTTGGAAGTTTCCTTGTCACAAGACTCCAAGGACACAGTCCTATTCCTATTTTCAAATGAAGAACAGCCCTTCCATCTTAGACAAGCTGTAGAGTATGCACCCCACCACCTACAGCAGCTACCTGCTGGACACTTGCCACAGAGAAATTGTTGCTTTACGTGTGTAGCAGTGAAACGCTGCCTGGTTCCAAATGGGTTTTATATACTCACAATATATTCCATTGGTGCATCTTCCTTTATTATTAACGATATAATCCCCCCGTTTCCATCTGTTCTGCATTTCCACCTCTGTTTTCATGCCGTAATAACACTGTCTCAAAAAAAAGTTACCACAGGCTCAGTTTTAGCAAATAAAGTCTCAACAGAAGTAAACACTGCAACATGAATGTTAAATCATCATGATGTTTATCTTCTATTATTTGTATGAAGTATTTCTTGTGTCCTCTTTTCCTAGAGAAGCAATTTTCACAGTAAGTCAGAATTTTAAATCGTAAGCTTTACTTTTACAAAATGGCCAGCAGTAAAGATGTAAAAACTATGAGCTCTTCTCATTTAGTGTTTCAACCTCCTCCTATATATTATGGGACTTATTATGTACCCCACTATCTGAACAGAGTTTTCTTCTGTTCCAAAGTTCAGTTGTGTTAGAGTCAATCACTTGCAATGGCAATGATAAGACACCAAAAGACATATTAGTGCATGTAGATTTGGACTTATATACACATTTCACCCTCATTTCTATGATTCCTTCTGTTGCCCTAATTATCATCAAACTGTCTATATTACAGCATGACAATGGATATCATGGCCATGTCTCCATGTTCCTTTACCCCTTGAATTGCTATCTACAAGGAAAAAAAAAAAAAGTGCATTTCAGAAGTCAGGCTAGTAAATGTTTCATAAAACTTGGGTTTTAGACATCATAGCTATTCATTTTTGAATCATGCCTTATACATATCTTCAAACACAGATCTCATCTTCCCACATTACCCAGGAAGATACCTCTGTACTGTTCAAAATAAATCTTGCCAAATGAAGAAATAAATTACAGGGAAATATTTCTCATCTCTTGCAAAATCTAGGGAATGAGTGTCTGATGCAAACATTGAACAGAGAGTCTTAGCTGGTGTTGTTAGGCTGCCTACTAGGTTTATGTCTCTTGACAATAATCATGTGTCTGTTTCTTCTCTCCAGTTTTACTCCCACTTGCCTTTATGGGTTTGGGTTTTTTTTGTGGAGTAGTTCAAGAACCATATCAGTGACCACTTAGAATGCAAGACAGTCTTCAATCACACCTAAAGAAGGAAAGTTCCCCTCTTACTGGAAAGAGATGTTTTGCTCTTTTACTGGGTCTTATCCAGGAAGTTGACTTTTATTAAAAGGAGCACTGATGTCCAGAAATGTCAACACATTACAAAAAAGGACTTTTTTTTCAGCTTTTCCAGTATTTTTATAACATATACTAATGGTATGGCAGATTACATTTTACCTTCAAAGTTGTGGGGTTTTTTTTCCAGAAATACAGATTTCTTGGGCATGTGAGGAACATGGTCAAACATCCTGAGACAGAGAATAGATGTAGACCTATTTTCCTGAATTTTGGGCTTTACTGGGTTCTCCATCGGGAGAAAAAAAAAAAAAGTCTGTTTTCTCCGTAATGAAGGAACCCATAAATCCAGACATTAAAAGCAACAAAAAAAGACAACAAACATTGGAACAGAAAACACTTCAAAAGGGAGAGTGAACAGGAAAGCCTCCTCCCCATGCCAGATGACTTGTTTGAACTGAAAAATCCTGGTTTTAATAGAACATTTACAAATCAGAGATCCTCAGTTTAAGTTCCTCTGAAAATCCCAATGTTGACCCTGAATCCAAATCTCTCCCCTTCCCTTCCCTTCCCTTCCCTTCCCTTTCCCCCTCACTCCCCCCCCTCCCTCCCCCCCCCCCCTCTTCCTCCTTTTTTCTCTCTCTCTCTTTTTTTTTCTTTTTTTCTTTTTGTTTCT